>PVKH010033979.1:0-11948 GCA_004027955.1 Chaetophractus vellerosus
TTTTATAACCATTTATATTTCTCTTCCTATTTGGGTCTAATGATATTGCAATTTTATTTTAAATTCTGTCCTCTTCTTCAAAGTATATTCTTCCTTTTTCTTTAACAATCGCCTGAAAGATCTCTGCTTGGTTCTTCTGTTAGTTCAAATCAAAACTTCTCCATAACCTTTAAGAGACTATATATATAACAAAATATACTCTCTTCACATAATCAAACATACCCGCAGAATTTGAAATCTAAGGTTGTTAATGGGTAGTAAACAAATTCATTAGTCATCTTTTAATTTGCACTTCCATTGTCAACATTATTTGTTTTCCTAAAGTCAGAGTTTCAAGCTTAATTAAGGCTATTAGTGGTAATAATGAGAACATTAAGATGTGTTTGAACTTTCACAATGCTTACATTAAGCTACAAGTCAGATATGAACAGCATTTCACATGGTAACTTCAGTTATCTTGGGACATAAGGATTGACCTTTAAAAAAGTCAAAAATTTACTTTCCCAATACCTGGTGTGGGTGTGGGTGTGGGTGGTGTGTAAGATCCCATTAGTAAATATATTTATGATATTGTAAACATTTAGGCATGCTACATTTGTGCAAACCTGGAGAGTCATGTCTTAGAGCTTATCGTTGGACCTCATTGAGTGACTCAAACATTCAGGGCTGCTCTACCGATTTTTAGATCTGTCCAAAAGTGGGTTCTGAACACTAAGAAATTACAAGCAAAAGGAATGACTTTTTTAAAGCTTATTTGCCTAATGGGATAGTATTTGTTTGTATCTTGAGTGGACTTTAATAGGAAACAAAGTAGAGGTCCTGGGGACAGTCTGTTCCCATTCAGCTGCATAAGTTATCAATAGATCATCCAGAGTCACTGAACACTTGGCACCCAAGTCAACTACTGTCAGAGTGTTATGGAAACAAATGCTTGTGTGCATTCACTTCAAGAAAACGTGTAGTTTTAAAATACATCCCGTATGCTTGGTGAAGACAATGATTTAAACTTGCTGGTTAGGGTTGAACTAGCTGGAGCTTTGCTCAAAGAAACAATGAGACCTCTTTCCCAAGGTATGTTGGAATGAGAAAGGCCAAAGGGAAAAGTCCCAGCCAAATTAGGTTGATACTGAAAGTAAAATGCCGAGAAGACCAAATACCAACACCATAGTCAAAGAGCCAAAGTTCACATCAGAATCCAGGCCAGGAGTTGGATGTCTTCAACAGTGAACACCAGAGTAAAAGCAGGTTGAAAAGGAAAAAAGAAGTTCAGAGGTCTCCAGCAACAGCTTTGTGGTATCTGCATAACAGGGACAGGGGGTGTGTCAGCCTGGTTTCGAGGTAAGGTGACCAACTTTTTAGAGCGCCATCCTGGGACACAACTATACCAGACCACACACACACAAAGATGATAATAGAATGCATAATAAATTATTATAGATATATGCATTATTACTTCCACACTAAAATATTAAAAATAGGTGTTTTTTGAAATTATATATAATTCTGTATCATTTACTTTTCCGATACATAAATGTTACTATTTAAACAAAACAATAGCAGTAGTTAACAGGTAAGACACAATTAGTAGTAATGAACAATAAGACTAATTGTAAAGAAATAGTGTGTGAGAAAAATATAGTGTCATTTTTAAATATTTCTTTCTGTATTTTGATAGAGAAATTTATTTTAACTTTTAAAAAACTCTTTATTGGATATTTAAATTTTATAGGCCACATTATAGTGTATTTTTTTTTTTTTTTGAGCTACTGGGGGCTTGGATCTGGGATGTGGGGACCCAGCACTCAACCACTGAGCCACATTGGCTCCCCTGAATTGGTTCCTTCATTTGGTTTGCTGTTGGGTTTTTTTGGTTTTTTGTTTTGTTTTGTTTTTTGTTTTTTTTTTAAGGAGGCACCTGGAACCAAACCCAGGACCTCCCATGTGGGAAGCAAGTACTCAACTGCTTGAGCCACCTCTGTTCCCCTGTGTATTTCTAACATATATAAATGTAAGACATTTTAAAAGGAGAGTATAAGTACAATTGGACTAATTAAATAGGTGTTGCCTATATTTAATACAAAAAATTGACATATTTCTTTTTGTCCCAGGGTGTTTTTATTCTTTGTTTCTTCTTCTAATAATACATCTCCGAACTGCCTGCAGCCTTTAGGACATCCTTTCCTTTCACGTAGTAGTACTACTGAACACAGTCAAACACAAATTCACTTTGACTTGCAGCTCTACTCTTATCCAGCCTACATTACACTGGTTCTTGGTGTCTGTCCCATGTGATGGTAACGAGCTGAATATCCTCTCAATAGCCTCTCCACAAGCTAAACATCCTCTCAAAACGTAGTGTTTTACTTACTAACAGCAGGAGGCTTTAGATTTATAGGAATTAGTTCCCAGCTCTCCAAAAATGTTCATGTACTTTATATCCACAGGCTTGTTTTGGTAGACCATTTATCTGTCAATAAGGTCCTTTGCATCTATAAACTCACTGTAATGGTTACCTAGGTCTAAAATTTTAAACTCTTCAAAACGCATTGGATGTGTTAAACCTCTGTTCTCAGGGAAAATAGTTTTAAAGCACAGAGATAATTTGAACTTGTGAAATTGAGGTTGGTTTCCAAATAAGTTAGTTTTATTAAAGAAATTGAGAAAGTGCTTTTTTAGTTGGGTGTCCTGTTCAAGTAACATTTTTTGAATTTTGAAGCAGTCCACTTTCCCAAAAATTAATCATTTTACTGTATGTGTTTTTTTTGTTTTTTAAATTTTATTATGGTAATATATACATATATAATATATATATAAAATAAAATTTGCCACTTAACCATTTTACATGTATAATTCAACCACAGTAATTATGTTTACAATGTTGTGCTATCATCACCACCATTGATTAGAAAATCTTTTCATCACCCAAAACAGAAACTCTGTGCCGATTAAGCAATAACTACCCCTTCCCCCCTCCTCCAGGCCTCTGGTAACCTGTAATCTACCTTCTGACTCTATGAATTTGTTTATTCTAATTATTTCACATAACTAGAACCATGCAATATTTGTCCTTTGGCCTGGCTTATTTAAATAAAAATAATATCAAGATTCATCCATAAATTGGGAATTGTCCTGGGTGATGTTGCAATGGCAGATATAGGCCATTTTATATCATCATATATCATGCAGAACTGTGTGGGAGAGAGTGGGGTCTACAGTGTGAACTGTGGTCCATGATTAGTGGCAAAGCCTCAAAATGTGTATATCTATTGCAGGTGATATGCCACACTGATGAAGGATGTATATGTGGGAGATTGTGGGAGGTGGGGCATATGGGTACCCTAAAATTTTTGTGTTACATTTATGTAATTGATGTATCTTAATTTTAAAAAAAAAATTTAAAAATGTAAGACATAGTCACACTTTGTAGACTTATAAAAAATTTTAAATATATCCAAAAAAAAAATCAATTTTATTAATACATATTAATAAACACACAATTCATCCAAAAAAATTCACCCATATTATAGCATATATCAGAACTTCATTACTTTTTATGTCTGAATAATATTCCATTTTATGTATAAACCAGATTTTGTTTATTCGTTCATCTATTGACAGACACTGGGTTGTTTCCTCCTCTCAGCTTTGTGAATAATGCTATTAGGAATGTTGGCATACAAGTATCTGAGTCCCTGTTTTCTATTCTTTGAGATATTTACCTATGAGTGGAATTACTGGATCATACAGTAATTTTCTTCTTAACTTTTTGAGGAACTGCCACTTTGTTTTCCACAACAGCTGTTCCATTTTACATATCCACCAGCAATGTATAAGCATTCCAATTTCTCCACAATCTAGCCAACATTTGTTATTTTCTGCTTTTTTAAAAAATAATAGCCACCCTAGTGGGTGTGAAGTGGTATCTCATTATGGTATGATTTGCATTTCCCTGATGACTAAGCTGTATGATATTTTGTTACAACCTAAACATAACATCAAACAACTCAAGCGCAGTTAGTTCTTCATTTCCTAGGTTCCTTATGGTTTCTTCAAAGATCAGCAATTTTGGAAAACTGCATATAAATTTCTGTTTACTGTAATCCTTTTCTCCACTCTCATCCTTAATGTATTTTCAAATTACGGAAAGTCATTCTTCTCGTTTCACACTTTGAAAATATGATTTTAAAGCAGGCTGAAATTTAAAATCTTTCCTATGGCCAACAGCAGTCATAGCCATCTTGTAGGCACATGTTTAAGAAGGTTAGCTCCTTCTGTTTCTACAAAGTAAAATATCTCATTAAGTTCTTCTATATATTTTGATGAAAGTGAAAGTGACCACAAACTTTTATTATGAAAGTTTCAATATCACAGGTAAGAAAATCACATCCATTTTGAACCGTGTTGTGAACAAGATATACATGGCGTTTAGCTGGTAAGACCATTTTCATTTTCTTTGAGAAGATGTTTATAGATTGAATAGAATTTGTCATGATTTATATTTGCACTGTCTCCCAAATAGGCAGATAATGAGCAAGTTTAGTTTGTCTTTGAACAAGTTATCAAAAATATTTTTTTTTATGTTTTATGTGTTTTCAGCCCCTAGTTTTGGGGGATTTTGTACTTTTCCACCCAAACTTCCTCACTCACCCCCAAAAACTAGTAGGGAATGGTTACCCAGGGCCCAGGACTTGCATTGCTAAAACTGGGACAGTGACAAGCAGGCCAGGATGACTAGTCACTGTACTTAAAGAACCAGAGACACAATACCAGTCAACACACCAAAATCAATTTGACTGAGTTGATCAGCAAGTCACTGCCTGGTTGCATGAACAAAGTTGGCCATTTAATCTGCATGGTTGAAGTGTGTGGTTATAAACAGCGTTTGGAAGAATAAAGCACCTTCAGAGAAGCCTGACCCACATTATGGTAGGAACTGACCTGCATATTGTTGATGTATAGGATGGGATTTCATCACAGACAACAGGAGAACTTAAAGTATTTGATAAGTTGTCTCAATGACCAAATGTCAAGGTTGGTGTTTATATACACTCTGACACCTATAAACTCCAGCAAGCTCACCATCTCTCAGATCACAATGACCACATTTAGCTAGCCCATTTGTCACTTTTGGCTCTTAATAGAGTCTCTAATAAAATGACTGCGCCAACTCCTGTACAATTTTGCATAATCACAGAAAATATACATGCATATCTATGCAGTTGGAAAGCAGTTTCATGGGTAGGATTCCCCACAGGCTCAGAGTGTCTACTTAAGCCCTTTTACAGATGTATAAACAACAAGCTAACAAGCTATAGATATCTTGATTCTCAGACACCGGTGCAGTTTGAATTTTTAATGCTTACTGAGAGCTCCTCTTTTTGGGATCCTGCTGAACAAGGAGGACTTCAGAGCACCAAGTAATGAATGCTTCATTTTCTCATAATATATAGCTGGAACAAAGTGTTCCCTTACCAAGACCAGGATAAAAGGTTATCATCTTTACTCTGAAAGACAGTTGAGGGTCTAGTTTCAAATAGAAATTCAGACTATTTTATAGAATCAAGAATTCCAAGCCTCTGGTCTGAAATGAGCCCAATCATTGAACATAAGCAGGTAAGTGCATCCTTTCATCTACTTTCTTCCAGGTACTCTGAATAGAAAGTGCAATAGTGAGAACTGTACATATAAAATGAGCTATTTTTAACCTATATGAAGCAGTTTATTTGGATGAAATGCTGCTGTTTCAATCACTTGTTGTGGAATTCTTTTCTCCTTACATAAGAAAAGCCAAAGAAACAAATAAAGAAGTCAGGAAATCCAGAAGTTAGTCCATCCCAGCTTCTTTACATCTGACCTCAGGGAGTCAACTGACCTCTCTTCAGATAAAAAGGTGCATCTTTCACCAAGCCAGTAGAACAAAGACTAAAGAATCACTGTCTCATACGAATTTCACTTCCAATCAGGGATAACTGCTCAGTTACATATTTTAAAGAGTCTCTGGGGGAAAATATGCTACTTTCCGTGTTTATAGTGCTGAAGACATTATCTATCATACTTAACAGTAAGAGATTGTGTATATTAATATATTACAATGATTATATATGGGGGATGACTTAAATTTTCAGCTTAGGTAAGAAAAGGTGTTACATAAACAAATGTTATGATTTTATCGTCTTTCTAAACTTTGACCCTGAATAGACCAGTGGTTTTTAATAAATACGATGATTAAAAGTTTGGCTTGAAATATTTAGTCAAGTCACCCAAATAATAAAAATAAAAGTACATAATATTTATTGAATTTTTAATATAAACCCAAGTACTGCTCTAAGTATTTTACTTGAATTGACTCATTTATTTCTCTTAACAATCTTTTGAAATAACTACCACTATTATTCCTATTTCACAGATGAGGAAACTGAAGCACAGAGAGATTTAAGTAATTTGCCCCAAATCATACAACTAGTAAGTAGTTGAGCCAGGAATCAAACCTTTCTGAAGTTCTAAGAATATACTTAGAATTGCTCCTTAATAGAACACTTCTGAATAGAATACTTAATTTCAGTGGCATTTCAACACTGGTTTACCAAACAGCTGGTTTGGCAATAGGTTATCTTGGCCATATGGGGAAGCCATTGAAGCCATTGAAGCCCCACAAGTTTAAACAGACTGCCCTTCAGCATGCTTATGTCCCGGTGAATTACTTCCTTCTCCATCCAGCTATCTTGGGGTCAACAGCCTCTATAACTTTTATAAGCCATCTGGCAAAGCAGCTCCAGTTTTAGGGCCTCATTATCTGGCAGAGTGCTACTTGGCCAGCCAGCGCTCCTCACCACTCCCTAGAGTTGTAAGGTGGCCACGGGTCGGAAGCACACGTCCTGTGTTGACTCACTTGCACACTAGATTGCAGAGAATTTTCCATTAAGTGTGTAACTGTACTTCCTTGGCTCCTTCTTTCACCTTGCAGCTCTCTAACACTCAGAATGTAAGGGAGTCTACCAATTCTCCACAACCTCCCCTGCCATCATTGTGATCTTTCTGAGTCTCTGTTTTATAAGTGAGGAAACAGAGGCACAGAATGATACATGGTTTCTCTGACCACATTAAAACTATCCAGTCACAGCCTGAGAATTTACTCAGCTAATTAGTAAAGTGTACTTTGATTATGCTATAGAACATGTGTCACTACCCGGAGTCAAAAACTCAATGAGTGGAGACTGAGGCAAATTGGAGACTTCAGGTCTCAACTTTCGGGGGCAATGCTACCTACCAGCTCCAGCTGATTATTGTCCTCAGGGAAGGAGGGCACAGAAACCAGAAATATGAATTTTTATTTGCAATCCCTCAATGTTTAAATGTTGGCAAGTAAACTTCTATGCCTGCCAAACTCAAATGTATGTGTGTGGCCAACAAGTCCCAAGTCTGAGTGCTCATATAAGAATAGAAATTTGCTATTGTTTTGGTGCACTTTTTAATTAGGGACTTTTGCCAGAGGTTTTGTATCTGAATATTTTTTCATTACATAGAGAAAAAAAACAGAGAATTAGTGGTTCAATAAGAACTAGAACTCAAAACCCTCTATAGTCTCCTTTTCCATTCCCTGAACACATAATATAGAAATTATGTGATCCCAGAAAATATACCTGATGTCCAATTTATAGAGGAGACAAATGAGATATTCCCTAAGAATTTCAGAAGATCTAGACTGGGAGATTTTAGAAATTTAATTAAATACAGTTCTTGGGATTTAAGTAATTAGAAGATAATTTCAATTCTACTACTGCTTTGCTAAGTGACCTAACCTCCCTTTGCCCCTTATCCATCAAAGTAACATTAATATATGCCCTAAGTCTCCAAAGGTTGTGAAGAATCAGTCACCCATGGTGTCTAGAGGGCAATGCTGTGATTTCACACAGTCAACCAGCGTCTGAAAATTTACGAGCTGAGCAACCGATTCCTGAGGCAGGAGCAGTTGTCCACCATGTCTTACTCTGCTCCACACCTAAGGAAGTGCTATGGGCCTTCTCCATAGTGTAAGAAGGATCGAGCAAGATTGGGGGCGGGGGGCGGGGTGCCTGAGAAGAGCCACAAAAATAAAGTGTTGAAAACAGAACTAAGGGAGAGAGATCAAAGGAGTAAGGTCTATGAGCCCAGATACAAGAAAATGCCTCAGTAACTTAGTAACTGTCCTTAAGGCTCTTTAAAGGCGTTCTGACCAGCTATTTTTCATCCATCACCATAGAGACTACAACAGAAGTAAATGAATTTAAAGTGCCATAGAAACTTCAAAAAGGTAAATTGAGGACCTTTTCTCATAAGCAAGGGTAGCTGAAAACAGTTTTTGTTCCTAGTGCATTCCCTTCTGAAGAGTTTTTAAAAGCAGTCATCTATTCTAGACGGATTGTATTTAATTTTGTTTTTTCTAAGTCTGGGTTTTGGACTGGATCCATGGTTCTCATTTTTTGCAAGGTTCATGGAACCCTTTAAGCATCTTATGAAAGCTACAGAGCATCTCAGAAAAACGCATACATGCATGCACATCTGGAGCTCCTCAAGGACCCAGGGAGAGAACCCTTGGGCAGGATGACCTCTGGAGCAGCTTTCCAGCTGTACGATTCTGCAGGGTACACTGAGAGGCTTGTGAGAAAGGAACTCTCTATTATCCGTGTTTGGCACTATCATCTCCAATTATCTATGACTTCCAGGATCAGATGTGAATCCCTAAACTCATTCTTGCTGCTCTACATGTCATCTAGACACCAGCAGTCCACAGATGAAATGGAGCATGCTGCTCTGGCAGGAAAAGGGTGGGCAGAAATAAACTCTTGTTGAAACAAATATAGATCGTTACTGTTCCAGCAAACACCTTCCCTAACTCTCTGATGTTCCAAGCCTCAAGGCCCACTCTTGGGAAAGCAGGGAAGCATTGCCACGCCCACACGCCATATGCCCTTCATCAGAAATCAGCCAGAGCTGCCACACCGAGCAGACACTGCAGCACTAGGGAGAGGGCTATTAGACCCTCCGTAAAACCACTTAACCAAGCATATTAGGGCTGACCTGGCTAAAGTGGTTTTTAAATTATGATTTAGCTCAAGAACGATCTGATTTTGGTGTACCAAGTCTGAAGACAGGTGAAACTAGAAGACTTTCTACAATTTTGTCATGCCTTCCCTTGTGCTACCTAAGCTTCCCCAAGCTGGTGTTTCCAGGCATCTATTCAAATTCTTCACCTTGAAAAAATAACTGCAAATTTTAACTTCTCCTCTTCCGAATATCTCCATTAACCATTGATCATAAACTAGTTCATGTTTGAATGACTTTCACAAGCCTTTAGAGAGGCATTATAGAATTGCTGTAAAAAGCCCATAATCAAATCAGACTGCCTAGTCTCAAATACCAGTGTCATCACTCCTTAGCCATGTAACTTGGACCAAACACTTGATCTCTCTGTATTTCAGTTTCTTCATAGGTAAAATGGGGAAAGTAATCATTCTCATTTCGTAGAGTTGTTGTGAAGATTAAATGAAATAAATGTCTAAAGGTCTTAAAAATGTCCCTGGCACATAGGGCATTTATGGTAGTGTTATGTTATGTTAGTGTTAGCTGTTAATATTTTCACACATCTTATCCTGTTTAATCCTCATAACAGGCTTTGTGACGGCAGGACACAATGGATTTCACACATACTGGAAACAAAGGTTCATAAAAGCTAAGTCACAGAGTGTTAGAGCTTATGATGCTATTTCCTTTGTACCTATGGTTCATGAACTTTGTTGGGTCATAGACCCTTTGAAAATTTTATAAAAGTTATGGACCATTTCTTCTCTGCCCTCAAAAAAAAGTCATATCTGCAAACCACCCAAAATTTTGACTTTAATTTCAAGGCCAAGGACACCATGAAGCACTCTAAGAACTCTCCATGGACCCCAGTTTAAGAATTCCCTCTTCTTTTCCAAGAAAATCATCCCTTTTATGATGTTTCTTTCTTTCCTCTATTTCAAAATTCCTTTCTGTCACTGAGATTCATAATATGGCAGCCAGAGAACTTGAAACACAGCTTGAATATGGAGCCCCTGACTTTTCTGCTTCTACACCTAAGTCAGCAAGTTTATTCCATGTACATTTGTGTCTTTAATACCCATTACCTCAGTCCCTGTGTCATTTCCCATTTATTTCTGGATGCCTTCTGCTTCAAACAAAAATGAAGGTAATGAGCCCCAGTTGTATTTCCACTCTAACCCCCCTTTGCCTACACTAAAATTAGATAAAAGTGACCTGACAGAAAATAGCAGGAATTAAAGCAACTATCAATTTTTTGAGACTCGGTCAGAATTTATTTTGGAAAATTAGAAACTATGTTACATGTGATTTCATCTTACATCTTCAGGATTTTGTGTTCACTTATAAAACACCATTTCACTTCCCAAAACATTTGGGGGGGGGGAATCAGTCAACATCACCATTGAGTTTAGATTATTTCTCTTTACTGCATCTTTAATATGCCCATGGGAGTAGAGAATGGGGAGAACGAATACATTCATCAGGAATTTGACAAGATAATCTTACTTATCATAGTTATTCATGTTAATTAGTCATCTTCTTGGAAGACAGGCAGTTGTGTGCATTTGCACAGCTGATATCAGCTGACTTTTATGCAATTCCAGAGCACAGAAATAGCAAAAGTCTAATTCTAGAGTAATTGGCACTCATACGTAGATGACCCAAAGTCATAATTCCTCAAAAACAAAAGTATAATTACACACTGAGCCAGAGCAGTATAAAATTTGCCTGGAAATCCAAACTTCCCAGGAAGGAAAAAGTGATTTTTCAAACTATGGGAATAAATTTGTCATTAACATAGATTTTTGACTTTTCAGTGTCAATTAAGACCATTTTCATCTTGGTAACTTTGCCCTGGAATCCTAAAATCTGGAGTAGACAATACCTCCTGATTCATCTATTCTGAGGAAGGTTTTACCTCATAAACTAAAATAACATTAACCTTTCTGTGAATTTATGAGCTATTGAGAGATATCTCCATTGGAAATAAAAAGAATTTTTCAAACTATAAAATAAATAAGTATGTTGTTAACTTCATTGTCATATGGAAACGATAACATAAATAGACTCTTTGAATCAGGGCAAGATGTTCTCAAGAAAGATCAGAAACTATTTTAATAGGCAGGCACAGCTTCAGGAGGCCCCAATCTACACTTTCACTTCGTTTCTTTTTGCCCTGAGTCACTTTGAAAAGCAAAAAGAGGTCCGCAATGAAGGCAGCAGACAGCATGAAACCTCATCCAGGAGTAGTAACACCTCCCATCACTTCTTATGGTTCTATAACATGTGCTAACAGATACTGAGCACCGACCAGGGGTCAGACACTTCCTAGGGAGAAGGGACACAAAGATATGCCCAGCATCTTTCCTGCCTCATGGAAACATAACAAATAATTACACACAGTACAACCAGTATTATAAGATACTTACCAGGAGCTACGGCAGCCGTTGTCTAACACCATAAAGCACATTTAGGCAGAAGAGTGCCACAAGAATTCCCAAACAAGGGGCTTCCTCAGCCTGCATCTCTAGACTCGATAGTTTGGACAGTCTTTAAGACCCTTTGAAGATATGGGTCTGTGGCAGTTTGATATTATTTATGAATTCCCCAAAGAGGTATTGATTATGTTTGTAAACTGGTCTGTTCCTCTGGGCATGATACCCTTTGATTGTATTAAATTCAAAGGTTTTATATTTACTTGACTATGATAATATTAGGGCTTTGATTCAACCATGTCATTAGAGAGTGCAGGGTTGAGTCCTCACCACCTTCGTGGGCATATAAATGGACACTTACTTGAGGAGAAGACAGAAGAAGATACACGGGAATTGAGAGAGCTCCACAGATGCCAGAGGAGAGAACTTTGTCAGCTTTGATCCTGCAGCCCC
>PVKH010033980.1:0-11936 GCA_004027955.1 Chaetophractus vellerosus
TGGCCAATGAAGGTTCTGAATGGAGTGAGGGGGAATAATAGGTCTAATATGGTGCATTTTTGGGGACATTGGATTGTCCTGCATGATATTGCAATGACAGATATAGGCCATTATATATTTTGTCATAATTTACAAAATTGCACAGGACAGAGTGTAAACTATAAAGTAAACTATATTCCACAGTTAGTGGCAATGCTTCAATATGTGTTCATCAACTGTGATAAATATACCACACTAATGAAGGATGTTATTAATGTGGGAAAGCATGGGAGGGGGAGGGCATGGGGCATATGGTAATCCCCTATAGTTTTTATATAACATTTAAGTAGTCTAAAGTTTCTTTAAAATAAATTTTAAAAAGAATAAAATATCTTAGAATAAAATTAACTAAAGAAGTAAAGTGCTTGTACATAGAAAACTACACAACATTGTTAAAGGAAATCAAAGAAGCCCAAGTAAGTGGAAGAATATTCCATGTTCATCACTTGGAAGACTAAACATCATTAGGATATCTGTCCTACCCAAATTGATTTACAGATTTAATGCAATACTAATAGAAATACAACACAATTTTTTTTTTACTGAATGGAGAAGCGCATTATGAAATTTATTTGGAAGGGAAATGGCCTTGGATAGTAAAAAACTGATTGAAAAAGGAAAATGAAATTGGAGTAATGATGCTACTTGACTTTAAATCATGCTACAAAACTATAGTGGTCAAAACTGCATAGTTTTGGCACAAAGAGAGACATACTGATCAATGGAACTGAGTTAAATTTTCTGATATAGATCTTCTCATATACAGTCAACCATTAGGCTATGAAGCCCACTTAACAGGGACTGAATGTACCTCTTTAAAAAATGATGCTTGGAGAACTGGGTATCCATATTCAAAAGAATTAGGGAGGATCATCATCTTATGCCTTATATAAAAATTAACTCAAGATGAATCAAAGATCTAAATATTAGAGCCAAGGCCATAAAGCTCCTAGAAGATAATGTAGGGAAGCATCTATGAGAATTTGTAGTAGAAAATGGTTTCTACATACACCAAAGTAGGAGCAATGAATGTTAAAATAGATAAATGAGAACTCCTCAAAATTAAAAACTTCTGTGCTTCAAAGGAGTTTATCAAGGAAGCGAAAAGGCAGATTACTCAGTGGAAGAAAGTACTTGGTAACCATTTTTTTCCAATAAGGGCCTACCATCCAGCATATTTAAAGAAATTCTACATCTCAAAAATAAACAGACAAACAACTCACTTAAAAAATGGGCAAGAAATTTGAATAGACACTTTCCTAAAGAGGAAATACAAATGGTGAAAATGCACATGAAAAGAAGCTCAACAGCACTAGTTAATAGGGAAATGCAAATCAAAACTACAATGAGATATCATTTTACCTATTAGATTGGTGGCTATTGAGAAAACAGATAATTACAAGTTTTGGATAGCATTTGGAGGAAAGGTAACACTCATCCACTGCTGGTGGTAATGGAGAATGGTGCAGCCATTGTGGAAGATAGTTTGGTGGTTCCTCAGGAAGCTAACTATAGCACTGTCATATAATCCAGCAAGCCCACTGATAGGCTTATACCCAGAAGTGAAAGCAGGGACATGGACAGATATATGCACAACAATGTTCCTAGTGTCATTATTCACTATTGCCAAAAACTGGAACCAACCCAAGTGTCCATCAACAGATGAATGATTAAGCAAAGTGTGATATACACATACAATGGAATATTACTCAGCTTTAAGAAAGAGTGAAGTGCTCATACACAGGACAACATGGATGAAAATTGACGACCTCATTTGAGTGAAGTAAGGCAGTCAGTAAAGGACAAATATTATCTGACCTCACTGACATGACCTAAGAAAACTGAACAGTCTCACAGAGCTAGAGTCTAGAAGATAGGTTATCAGGAGAAAGAAAAGGAGTAGAGTGTGGTAAGCATATGCTCAGTTTGGGCAAATCCTATGATGAGGTGGAAGGGAGTGTTGTGACCATGGATGGATGATATTGGTGCAGGGATGTGAGGGATTCAATGGTTTTCAAATGTGAGGTTGAGCAGGGTGGAGAGGGGTGATGTGTTGGACTACCAAGGAACTGGGGGAAGGGCTGGAGGAAGGAACAGGTGGATTCTGGGGATTTTTAGGTCTGTGGTTGAAACTATAATGTTGGAATGCTCTTTTAGCAAATATGGAAGGGGAGGTTTATTGGTGCAGGGCATTGGGGGTAGGGAAATATGAGGGAAAGTGTCCACCTGGGGCATGATTCTATGGAATATAAAAGTGTTCATCCTGTCATAGGGCATTATTTCAGTGGGTAGAGAACCACACAATAAACAAGAAAATATTAATCTTCCATCTTGAGGAGTCCTGCTACGTTCTCAAACAGAGCAGCAAGTGTCTTTTGAAGACATAGGCAGTGCCTATAAAAGAATGTGGACCAATTTGTCAAACCTTCAACATTAATGCATGTAACTATGAACGTTATTCTTCAATAATTGCCACCTAGTGGTTACCATGGGTTCTGACAGGAGGGGAAGGGAAGAATGGATGGAGCATGGGGCATTTTTAGGGCATTGGAATTGTTCAGCATGATCTTGCAATGACAGATACAGGTCATTATGATTTGTTAGAACTTACAATAGTGTATGGTACAGAGTGTGAACCATAATGTAAACCATTGACCATGGTTAGTGGCACTGCTTCAATATTTGTTCATCAATTGTAACAAATGTACCATACTCATGTAAGATGCTATTAACAGCAAAAAATGTGAGGGGGAGGGTGTGGGGTATATGGGAGTCCCCTACATTCTCTATGTGACTTTTCTGTGACTTAAAGCTTCTTTGAAAATAAAGAGAAAAAAATGAGGCACTGGGGGAACCTACAGAAGAAAGTGCCACTATACATGAATGATAACAGATATTATGGGAATGAAAAACACAATGCAAACATTTTTTTTTTAAACATATTTTTTTATTTTTAATTTTTTATTATTTTTATTTTTTTTGACTTTGGTTTTGGAGAGGTTTTGGATGGCAGAATAGTTTGCAAATATGGCAGGGGAGGATCACGGTGTGGGGGTATTGGTGGTGGGGGGAAGTGTGAGGAGGGGTGCACCTGGGACAGGCCCTTATGGAATATAAATGTGTTCAAGTTGTCAGGGGGTGTTGTCTTGGTGTGTGGAGACCCATACAATAGCCAAAACTATATTGAATTCCCATTCTGGGGAGTCCTGCTACATTCTCTAGTAGAATGGTAAGTTTCACTATAGCATATGGGCAGGGCCTAGTAATGAGGAAAGACCAGTACACCAGGTAATTGATATTGATGCTTGCACTTATGAACCTTGTTCTTGTGAAATTGTAACTTAGCCTAGTATTATATATTGCCTAAGAGTTACCTCCTGAAAGCCTCCTTATTTCCCTAATGCTACTTCTTTCTAAGCCAAGCTCAGCAGATAAACTCACTACCTTTCCCCTGGTGTGGGACATGACTCCCAGGGATGAGCATCCCTGGCACCAATGGATTATTACCAAGCACCAACTAGTGATGCATTTGTATAAAGACCTTGACCAAAGGGGGAAAAATAAATACAAATGAGTTTTTATGGCTAAGAGATTTGAAGGGGAGTCTGGAGGTCATTCTAGAGATTATGCTTATGCGCATCTTAGGAGCATCTCACTGACTGCTATAGTAAACACTACCTCTAGCAGCAAGGCTTCTGAGGGCTCTAGAGACAGCTGGATATTATAGGCAGGGCAGACAACCCCAGGAATTCGGTACCCCGTCAATGGGCCTTACCTTGGAATATATGATAACTTACCTCCCTAATGTATCAGAGTTGGACTCATTTCTATTTTTCATACACATGGTTCTTATGCCCCTTTTATTTGAACCTTTAATAAGCACTATTCCCATTAAATATGTATCCCAGGGACTTAAATCTTCTAGCTGTTAATATGCCAGTTGAGCCCTGAATCTCAGCACAGTTTCAGCCAACACCTACCCTCCAATTCATTGGACTTACTGAGGACAACTAACAAAAGGATGATCAACTATGCCCATCCACAAAAACAGAATATCTATAACTGCAAGCAGACAGTTCCATCCATCTGCTTCCCTTTCAATTGGAAGCAGAGTAGGCAACACCATCCCAAAATCCTTATGATTTAGGAATGAATAAACATAAGGGAGAATGCAACCATGGACTAAAGTAGACTTATTATTATTCTAGAAATCAAAGAACTTGTAACATTGATATAAATGCAGGTATCCTGAGGGGAGGGAGAAGGAAAAATCAGTGTAACATGGGGCATTTTGGGAACATTGGAATTGTTTTGCATAACATTGCAATGATGGATACAGGTCATTTACATTTTGTCAAAACCTATAAAATTGTGCAGTGCAAAGTGAAAAGTACAACATAAAATATAGTCCATGGTGAGTAGCAATACTTCAGCATGTGTTCATCAATTGTAACAAATGTACCACACTAATGAAAGATGTTAGTGGGAAAAATTGTATGAGGGGGTGAGAGTGGAGCATGTGGGAATCCCTTATATTTTTGATGTGACATGTATGTAATCTAAAACATCCTTAAAAACATAAATAGTATTGTCATTTAAATATTTTGTTTGGTACAATGATATTTATATATAATATATTCAGTTACAATGATGTTTATGTATATGTATGAACCTATATACATGTCAAAATACATGAAATTTGTTGAATAAAAAGAAATTTAGTGTCCTTGAGGAGTGTGGTGTAGTACCTTAGAGAAAAGGATTTTGGGTATGTAGACTATTTTCAGAATGAGGTAGTTGAACTTTCTTCTTTTCATTGCATGCATTCTACCCAGGTAGACTGTAAAGTCCAAATGTGTATTTTTTTCAAAACTCTATTGACATATTGACTCTCACTGTGCTAAAGTATACTGCAAGATAAGAGAGAATCATGAACACTTACAGCTTCCTTACTGGTCTTAGGTTGCCTTTTGCTTAGGTTGACTATGGTAAATATTCAAGCTGGCTTTATACAAGCAGTTGTCCTATACAAGCATATCTCAGCAATATATATTGTGGTTTGGTTCTAGCCATCACAGTAAAGCAGATGTCACAATAAAGTAGGTCACATCAATTTTTTTTGGTTTCCCAATGCCTATAAAGTTTATGTTTGCAAAATATTGTAGACTATTAAGTGTATAATAACATTTTGACTAAAAACAATGTATACACCTTAACTTAAAATACTTTGTTGCTTAATAAATGCTGACCATCATCTAAGCCTTTGGATATGCTGGTTGATGGACTAATCTCAATGTTGATGGCTGCTGACTGATGAGGGATGTAGTTGGTGAAATTTGGGATGGTTGTGGCAAATTATTAAAATAAGACAACAATGAAGTGTGCCACATTGATTGGCTCCTTCTTTCAATTGGCCTAATTTCAATATTGTGTCTCAAGGAATAGGGATGCCAAGGAGAGGGAGTGGTGGAATTGTTGGCTTGGTGTAGCAGTCAGAATTCATACAACATTTATTGATTAAGTTCACCTGTCTTATAAGGGCAAGATTCATGGCACCCCAAACAATTACAACAGCAACATCGAAGATCACTGCTTACAGATCACCCTAGCAGATATAATAACAATGAAAAAGTTTGAAATATTGCAAGAATAATCAAAGTGTGACACAGAGACAGTGAGCACATGCTGTTGGAAAAATGGCGCTGATAGTCTTGCATGATGCAGGGTTGCTAAACCCTCAATTTGTAAAAAAAAATGCAATATCTGTGAAGTGCAATAAAGTCAAGTGCAATAGAACAAGGTTGCTTGTAATTATGTTTGGAGATTTTCCTGCTCTTTTGTGAGGTTTAAAATTATTGTAGGCATTCACTCAACAAGACAGACAGGTAGGAATTTTGTTAGCTCCACAGATTCATCACTACCTCTAATGCTCACTTTGTCTGGAATCAAGTCGGTAGCAAAACATCAAATGGGATTCTCATAAATATGTGCTAGGTAAGATTTGTATAGAACCTGGGCTGTAGTGGCCTGGTACACTGTCCATGACTCTTATGACTCTGATATTCAGCAAGTAAAAGACTTGGATTCCCCCAAAAAGATATATCAATGTGTAGTGGCCACTTTCTGGCAGGAAGCACATTTGTTAGATTATGCTTCACTAGATATTTTACAAAGCATGATTAGGAAAAGTTAAAGAACTACATTTTCAGGTGAGCAAGGCTTAGAATCTGGTGATAGTGTTTATAAGAAGTTTTCTAAGTGGAAGACATCACTCAAAACTCTCTGGTAATAATGGAGCAGATGTAGTTCAAGCAGTTGAGCTCCTGCTTCCCACATCAGAGGTTCCTGGCTCAGTTCCCAGTGCCTACTAAAAAGAAACAAATAAACAAATGAATGAAAAAAAATCAAAATAACCAAACAAAACAAATGAAAAATCCAAGTCAAGGGAGCCAATGTGGCTAGGGGCTGAGCACCAGCTTCTCTCATATGTGGTCCCAGATTCTATCCCCAACCCCTCATACCTCAAAAACAAACAAACAAAAAAACAAACCCCCCCCAAATCAAAACAATAACTACAACAAAAAACTCTGGCAATAGTCTTAACAGTGTCTACTGACCACCACTGCATTGGTCAGGAGCAAAGATCTGTTTTGGATCTGTATATGCCAATGTAAGACTTTGTGGTCCTTCTGCATTTAAATCTCATCACTTCTGTTTATCTCTTACAGAAGGTCATGAATAACCCACTTCCCATTTGACTTCAAGATGAGTGGGAACATCATCATTCTTCTCATAGCTGCCTTCACCTCCTTGTTCTTTAGACCATAGATGAGAGGATTCACTAGGGGAGTGATTTTACTGTTCTGTATGGAGAGGATCAACTCTAGTGGGGAACCCTAGGGTGGCAGTAGATGGTGAAGAATATCAGCCAGAGAACAAGGTTACTGCAATGAGTTGGGAGAGAAGGTGGAGAAGGCATTGCCTGGCCTGTGGAGCTGATGCTCAGGGTGGCAGAGCCTGGATCTTGGGGTCAGCAAACAGCCTGAGGAAGGGGAACTCTGTAATAGTGCTGTGGTTCTCTAAGGCCATTTATAGGCTCTGCTCTTTAGAAATAAACTGGAAAACGGACTGCAATCTCTTCATTCCAGAACAGTTGCCAGGAGGCATGAGCTTGTTCTATTTCACTGTCTATAGTTTACTATTTGGTCAGATCTTCATTATCATAGTTGTCATATTGGCCCTCAATGGCTCCACGGAGTTCTTACCTTCCCTGGGTCTCTGCTGCACCTCTCTGAACTTTGGATCAGCCCCACTTGGCTCTATCTTGATAAGGTCAGTAAGCAAATTTTTTATAGAGTATAAAGGCCTGCTGGAAATTTCCCTATATCTAAACATGCCATCTCCTTCAGTTGGGTCTTTGAGGCCCACAAGACTCCTCAACATATTTTAGGAATTCTAGCAGACATCCTGGAGAGGTAGATGCAACTCCATGCTCAACTCAATCACCCAGTCTATTCCTCTCCCATTCAAAACCCTCTGATGGCTTCTTAACTGGTTATGTTAGTTAGCATGTTGTGTTTATTTAACAGTTTATAATTGTACAAAGGCTTTCACATGTTTTCCACTCTGCATGTGTGTGTGTTTTGGTTGTGTATTGTTGAGAGTAAAAGACTGCTAAACTCATTTCATAGGTGACTATTTTAAGCCCAGTGATCATATTTCATGTGTAGAGCCACACACTGATTAGTTCTTTGAACAGTGATCATTTGACTTTGCCTAATTTGACTGTAGGAGCTTTCCTAATGTACCATATGCATAGAGAAAAAGAATCAAACTTCTCACTAGGATTTCCAGGTCCTGTCTTATAATCTGGCATTAATCACCTTCCAGGCAAATTGCCCACTGTTCCCCAGACACCCTCCTGCTAAGGGTAGACACCTCTGCTCTTGACCATGATCCTCCTGTTTCTCTGACATTGTTCATGCTGATATATGGTCAGATCATATAGTGATATGTGAGTTTGGTGTGGTTCTTGTCTAAACAGTGAGAGTGCAGTTTCATGGAGGGTAGGTGTTGTGCTTACTTTCTATCCTCACAGCACCAACACATATGCATACAGTCAAACATACACTCTCTTTCTCTCACACACAGAAACAGTGGACAATGCACTATGTAACAACAATCAATAATTATTAAAGGAACAGGGACAAAGTTAGGAAAACATCTTGAGGATTATATCCAGCTCAAGGCTCAACTTCAAATTGCAGTCATGCCATCAAAAAAGGAGGCATGTATTTAGCAAAGAAAGGGAGGGATGGATTGCTTAACATATCAGTTTAGTTGGCCTCACTTGGGTCTGTTAATTACATTCACAATAATATGCTAACATCACCCCTATCCATCCATCGATTTCCAAACCTTGCTCATGGATCCTTTTCCATGATAGACCATATATTGGGTCAGAAGACAACTTTCAATAAATTTAAAAAGATTCAAAGTTTACAAAACACTTTTTTTGATCATAACAGAATGAAGCTGGAAATCAGTAATGGATGGAAAAAGGGAAAATTCATAAATACATGGTGATTAAACAGCAAACACTTAAATAATCAGTGAGTCAAAGTAGAACTTTCAAGAGAACTCAGCAAACATCTTGAGATGAATGAAAATGAGGACTCAACATATCAAAACCTATAGGATACCACAAAGGCAGTGCTGAGAGAGAAATTTATAGCCCTTAACACTTACATTGAAAAAGAAGAAAGCAAAAATTGAAGATCTAACTGCACACCTGGAGGAACTAGAAAAAGAACAGCAAAGTAATCTCAAACCAAGTTATAGGAAAGAAATATTAAAGATCAGAACAGAAATAAATTGAGAAAAAAATAAAATAGTGATTATCAATAAAATCAAAAGTTGATTCTTTGAGAAGATCAACAAAATTCACAAATCATTA
This sequence comes from Chaetophractus vellerosus, assembly GCA_004027955.1. Lineage (NCBI taxonomy): Eukaryota > Metazoa > Chordata > Mammalia > Cingulata > Chlamyphoridae > Chaetophractus > Chaetophractus vellerosus. Next base: position 8,996 of record PVKH010033980.1, read on the forward strand.
GCTAGTCTGACAAAGAAAGAAAGAGAGAAGATGCAAGAAAATAAAATCAGAAATGAGAGTGAGGATATCACCAGTGATCCTCAGAAATAAGAGAAATCAAAAGAGGATATTATGAACAACTTTAAAAGACAAACAAAAAACTAGACAATGTAGATGAGATGGACAAATTCCAAGAAACACATGAACTACCTACACTGACCTTAGGAGAGGAGAAAGAGAAGACCTCAACAAATCAATCACAAGTGAAAAAACCGAACAATCATCAAAAACCTTCCAAAGATGTAAATCCCAGTACCAGATGCCTTCACAAGTGAATTCTACCAACCATTCAAATATGATTAAATACCAATCTTGCACAAACTTGTCCATAAAACTGAACAGGAAAGAATGCTACCAAACTCATTCTATGAAGCCAACATCACCATAAAACCAAAACCAGAAAATGATACTACAAAATAGAAAAGTACACACCAATATCTCTAATAAATAGAGATTAAAAAATACTCAACAAACTACTTGCAAACTGAATCCAAAAGCATATTAAAAGAATTATTCACCAAGATCAAGTTGGTTTTATCCCAGGTATGCTAATGGTTCAATACAAGAAAATCAGTTAGTGAAACAAACCACATTAATAAGTTGAAGAAAAAAATCACATGATCCTCTCGATTAATGCAGAAAAAGCATTTAACATAATACAGCAGCCTGTCTTGATAAAAAGACTGCAAAAGATATGGATAGAAGGAAACTTTCTCAATATGGCAAAGTGCATATTTGAACAACCCCACATCCAACATTGTAGTCAACAGTGAAAGTCTTAAAGCTTTCCCACTGATATCAGGAACAAGACAAGGATGCCCACTGTCACTATTGTTGTTCAATATTGTGCTAGCAGTTCTAACTAGAGTAATTAGGCTAGATAAAAGAATAAAAGGCACCCAAATAGGAAAGGAAGAAGTAAAACTTTCACTGCTCTCTGATGATGATATTATCCTATATCTAGAAAATACTGGAAAAACCACAACAAAGCTAATAGAATTAATAGACAAATTCAGTAAAGTGGTGGGATACAAAATTAATATGCAAATGTCCACAGCATTTCTATACACTACTGTTGTGCAATCTGAGGTGGAAATAAGAAAAAAAATTTCATTTATAATAACAACTAATAGAATCAAATATTTAGGAATAAACTTTACTGAGGACATAAAGGGTCTGTATTCAGAAAAATTTAAAACATTGCTAAAACAGACTGAAGAAGACTTACATAAATGGAAGTACATTCCATGTTCTTGGATTGGAAGACTAAATATTGTTAAGATGTCAATTCTGCCCAAACTGATTTACAGATACAATGCAGTCCCAATAAATATCCCAATAGTCTTTTTTTTTCAGAAATGGAAAAGCCAATTATCAAATATATTTGGAAGGTGTATTAGGCAGCCAAAAGGGGTGCCTTTGCAATATACCAATAATTGGTTGGTCTTTATAAAGGGTATTTATTCGGGGTAGAAGCTTACAGTTACCAGGCCACAAAGCATAAGTTTCTTACATCAAATGGCTACACTCCACTCTCTGAATTCCAAAAATATATTAAAATATTAAAAAACCATAAATCAGTGACAATACAAGTTCAAAATCATATCATGATCATTTTAAAGAAGTGTTTCCATTGCCTTGCTGTGGTGGATACGGGACAAGGTGACAGGCATCAAAATTTATAAAAGTGTACGACCTAAAATGTGGACATTGATGTAGACCAATAACAATGTTGAGGAATTATGTTTCACTATCTGTTTGTCAGTTATGTTGGTGCTGCCATCCACATACAAAACGGTTTTGGTATGGGGAGGAATGGAGGAGGCGGTTGAATATTTGAGATTGTCTTGTATTTTGTCTGTGGCTCTGCTGTGACCCAAAGCTCCTTTGAAAATTAAATGATAAAAGGAGGGCTGCTTGAGACTGATAAGAGGAAGGTGTCATGAAATAGACTGGACACCAGATATTGCACCAACAAGGCACAATTTCAGAATTCTGAAAAAAACAACAACATATATATATCATTTTTTTTTACATTTTTTGAATAGCCCAATCATTTAATAAAATCTTGTTTTCCTTTTTCTAATTTTATTATTTTAATTTTTTAAATTAATTAATTAATTAATTTATTTATTTAATTTTCTAAAATTATTTAGTATTATCAAGTTCACCTATATTTTAACTCTTACATTTAAATACCATTATTATTTCATTTTCCTATTCATTGCAATTGGCTACTGTGATGGCTTCACCTGTGAAGAAGCTATGGATCACAGAAGGGTCACAATGTGGATGGGAGAAGATCATTGGAGAGGGGTGTCAAGGTTTGGGGGTGCATGGGAGGAAGTCCACCTGAATATACATAAAAGTCATACATAATTGTTCAAAGGCTCATGGGACATGGTCATGGGGTGAAGTATTAATCATTAAATGGGAGAACACTGAATTCCCATCCTGGAGATCTCTGTCATATTTTCCAGAAGAGTAGCAACATCCCCCTGAGTACAGGGGCAGGGTCTGGCAAAGGAGGATGATCCACTGATGGGCACTTGTTATTGATGACTAGCCTTATGAGTCATTGCTGTTGTAATTGAAATAGCCTAGTGTTAAGGGGTGCCTAAAAGTTGCCTCTGGAGAACCTCCTTGTTGCTCAAATGTGGCCTCTCTCTAAGCCAAACTCAGGGTATGAATACAGTACCTTCCTCCCAGCATGGGACATGACTCCCAGGGATGAGCCTCCCTGGCAATGAGGGATTACTAACCACTGCCAACGGGCAGTAAAACTGGGAAAAGACTTCAAGTAAAAGGGGGAAACAGTAAAGACAAATGAGTTCATAGGGCTAAGAGACTTCAAAGTGAGTCGGGAGGTCAATCCAGAGGTAACACTTATGCAAATCCCAGT
>PVKH010033981.1:0-11933 GCA_004027955.1 Chaetophractus vellerosus
AGAGCCTTAACAGGTAGGAGAAGACTGAACAATCCCAGACATCACCCACCATCTTGCATCAACATGTGGCAACAGACTTTGGGTGAGAAAGCACCTTATATGGTACCTTGAGCTGGATTCTTTAGTTCCTGGTAACTGTAAGCTTCTACACTAAATTAATACCCTTTATAAAAACCAAGATAGTTCTGGTAATTTGCATCAGCACCCCTTTGGCTGACTAACACACCCTCTGACCCTGGGTATTTATTTATTTATTTATGTATTTTTTATTTATTTACTGATTAATTCTTTTTTACTTGCAATTGGTTTGTTGAAATCTATTTCTTCTTGAGTCAATGTAGGTAGTTTGTGTGTTTCTTAGTACATTCCGTATGTTATCTATTTATTGGCATAGAGTTGTTCATAGTATCTTCTTCTAATTCTTTTTCTTTCAGTAAGAACAGTAGTAAAATCCTGCTTTCATTTCTCATTTTAGTTATTTGTATCCTACATCTTTTTTTCTTTGTCAGTCTGTTTAAAGGTTTGTCAATTTTATTGACCTTTTCAAAGAAGATAGCTTTGGATTTGTTGATTCTCTCTATTGTTTTTAAGTTTGTTTGTTTTCTATTTCTATTAACTCTGCTCTAATATTGTTATTTCCTTCTTTGGGAAGGAATGCTTGTTTGGGGTTTAGTTAGCTGTTCCTTTCTTAATTCTTCAGGTTTTGAAAATAGGTTTCTGATTTGATATTTTTCTCATTTTTAAATATATGTATTTAGAGCTATAAAATTCCCTCTCCAAACTTCCTTTGCAACTTCCTACAAGAGTTTCATTCACCTCAATACATCTCCTAATTTTAATTAAGATATCCTCTTTATCCAATTGGCTCTTTAAGAGTATGTTGATAATTTTCACATATTGTGAATTTTCCATTTTTCCTTGTGTTATTGATTTTTAGATACATTCTGTTGTCATCAGGAAATATACAGTGCATGATTTCAGTATGTTTGAATTTTTTGAGACTTGTTTTTTGACACAACATATATCTCTGTACTGGACATTGATATATGTGCATTCAAGAAGAAATTTTACTTTTAATTTTGATAAGTGAAGTGTTCTACATATATCTGTTAGTGCTGGTTGTATTAGAATATCATTTAAGAGCTATACATTATTGCTCTTCTGACTAGATATTCTGTCCATTATTGAGAGCAGTATATTAAAATCTCCTAATATTCAGGTTAACTGTTAAATTTTCCCCTCAAATCTGTCAGTATTTGCTTCATATATTTTGGAGGGCTGCTGATAGTTTTAGATAGATAGATAGATAGATAGATATTTATAATTCTTATTTACTCTTGTTGAACTATCCTATTTTGGTATATAATGATCGCTTTTGTCTCTTGTAATTTTTTAAAATTATGATAATATCACATTTCTTTTTTGGTAATAATAAACTTTATTTTTAGAGAGGTTTTAGATTACAGAAAAGTTATATCAAAATTATAGGGAATAAATGATGTATTAGAGTAGACTTACTGTTATTCTGTTATAAACATAATTATTCTAGCAATGAAAGGACTTTGATCATTGATGTGAAGCCAGTGGCCCCCAGTGGTTCTGAGGGGAGGGAGGGGGGTGAAATAGGTGTAAAATGAGGGAATTTTCAGGACATTAGAATTGTCCTGAATTACATTGCAATGACAGATATAGGACATTATATATCTTGTAACTTACAATATTGTACAGGAGAGAGTTTAAACTATAATTGTAAACTATAATCCATGCTTAGTGACAACACTCCAATGCCTGTTCATCAACTGTAAAAAAATCACCACACTAATGAAGGATATTGTTAATGTGGGAAAGTATTGGAGGGGCATGGAGTGGGGCATATGGAGATCCCTTACATTTTTTAATGTATCATTTATGTAATCTAAGAAACTTTAAAAAAGTATAGGGGTTTTCCATATAACCCCAAACCATCTTCCCCAGTAATTAACATCTTAAATTACTGTGTACATTTGTTACAATTGATGAACCAATATAGAAGCATTGAATCTAACCAAGGACTATAGTTTACATTATGGTTTGTCCTTTGCACTGTACAGTTTATAGGCTTTAGAAAAATTATAGTGCCATGTATCTGTCATTGCAGTATCTATAGAACAATGTTAATAGCCTAAAATGCCCTGTGTTCCACCTACTCCTTACAAACTCTGCAAACCACTATCTTTATATCAATTTTACAAGTTCTCCCTTTACCACAAGATAATAACTACAATAAAAATACATCTACTTTGGTCTGTGGCTATACTCCTCCCATATGTTTGTTCATTACTCATTCTTGAGGAATTTAGGATGATGTTCATGCTGCCAACTTCAGACTGAGAAGGTGCTTAGATCTTATAAGGCAGATGGAGGGAACTGTTTTGCTAGTAGTTGTAGATTGACCTTGTTTTGGGAGATGGGACTTGTCCATCATCATTATTTTGTTAGTTGTCCTTGGCAAGTCCAAAGAACTAGAGAATACTGTTGGTCGCAATCCTGCTATAATTCAGGTTGCAACCATTATATTAACAGACTGAAGATTTAAGTATCTGAGATATATATCTCAAGGGTATAGTGATAATTATCAGTTCAAGTAAATGGGGTAAAGGAATCATGAGTAGGGAAACTGTAAATGATTCTGACTCTTATATTAGGGAAATAGATTATCATATATTCCAAAATAGGGCCTACCAAGGGTAGGCTGATTTCATGAGGCTGTGTGCCTTGCTTATAGTGTCTGGATACTCCTAGATCCCTCAGGAGCACTTTTTTTTAGATACTGGGTCCAGGGGTCGAAGCCCATCCTTATATGTGGGAAGCTGGTGCTCAACCACTGAGCCACATAGGCGCCCCTGAGTTGTTTTTTTTTTTTCCTCCATTTGTTTACTTGCTTGCTTGTTTTTTGTTTTATTTTTAGGGGGTATCAGGGACCAAAGTCAGGACCTCCCATATGGGAAGTAGGCACTCAATCACCTGAGCCACATCCACTCCCCTCAGCAGCAGTTTTGTTTGTGGTTTCATTTACTTTGGCCCTTAGTGAGATCTGCTTGAAACCTCTATAAGCATAACCTCCATATTTACCATCCAACTCACTTTGAAATCTCTTAGCCATTAAATCTCTTTTGTATTTAATGTTTCTCCTTTTGGTCAAGTTGTTTTTTCTCCAAAGTCATCACAATTGGCACTTGATAATAATCCCTCATTGCCATGGAGGTTCATCCACAGAAGCCATGTCCCACATTGGTGGGAAGGTAGTGAGATTTTTGCTCAGTTTGATTAGTGAGAGGCCACATTTGACTAACAAGGAAGTTTCAGGAGGTAACTCTTAGGTATTAATTATAATTAAACTAAGTTTCATTATTACAGTATGAGCGTCATAAGTATAAGCCTTAAGATTAAGAGCTTGTCATATTGGCACTGGCCAATACATTCCAGAGATTTTTGGCTACTATGTGGATCTCTATTGAGAAGACACACCTCTGACAACAGGACTACATCCCTAGGCCATAGAGTTATGCTTTAAGTGCATTTTCCATATATCCCCCCACTATTGACACCCTGTACAAGTGATGTGCCTTTGTTAAAGATTCTGAAAGAACATTCATATAATTGAATTCTCAACCACAAATTAAGTCCACCTAAGATTTCACTGGGTTGAACAGTCACCCTTTTTATCCTTGAGATTTCCTTCTAATATCATGGATAGCCCAAAACTTCACTTTTCAGCCCTGTTCAGAGTCACACTTCAGTGGCATTGATTACACGCATATCTATGCACCATCATCACCTCTATCTATTGCCAAACTTTTACCATCAACCATATTATAGGTTCTCCCCAGGTTAAACATTGGCTCACCACTCTCTATTCCCCTCCTATCATGTGGTAAACTATCTTCCAGGCTCTACCTCCATGATTCTGCTCAATATCCTTAGTTCATATCAGTGAGAACTGTTTTTGGCTATTTCACCTGATATTAGTATAGCCACCAAGGAATCTTTTGTTTACTACTTGCATGTTATATATTTTCTATCCTTTCACTTTCATCTTTCTACTTTTATTTATGAATTTAAAGTGTGTTTCTAGCAGACAGCATATAGCTATGTCATGCTTTTTTATCCATTCTCCAAATCCTGCCTTTTGAATAGAGAGTTGAACCTATTTACAATTAAAGTCATTGATGACAATGGAGGACTTTCTTCTGCCATTTTGCTATTTAGCCTTTGTAAGTCTTATACCTATTCTTTCCCTGCTTCTGTTAGTGAATACCTTCATATGTATTTGATTTTTTTCTTTTTTACCATATTGCCTTCTCATTTCTATCTGGATATATTCTCATGTTTTCCTGTTACCATTGGGTTAAAATTTAACATCCTAAGTTTATATCAGTCATATTTAGTTTGATGCTAAAAACTTCAATAGCATGCACATACACTTTTCTGATACCCCTTTTTCTTTTTTGTACTTGTTATAAGTACAAAATTTGTACACTTATATCTGTGTACAACATATGCCTAAAAGATAGAATTACCATTACTTTTTATTCATTTGTATTTTATCACCTTAGGAAGTAAGAAATGGAGTTATATACCAAATAATACCCTACATTAATATTGGTGGTTATATTTACACAAATGGTTACCATTATTTCAGGTCTTTATTTCCTTATGCTGATTTGCACCTCTGTGTTGTGCCATTTCCTTTCAGTCTGTGGAACTCCCTTTAGCATTGTTTGTAGAGCAGGGCTAGTGGTAATAAATTCCCTGAGCTTTTCTTTATCTGAGAATGTCTTAATTTCTCCCTCATTTTTGAAAGAAAGTCTTGCCAGTTATAAAATTCTTGTCTGGCAGTTGTTTTCTTTCAGCATTTCATTTTAAGTGCTGTTGTTTTTCAGCTTTTTGAAATCTCCCCTTGTCCTTCACATTTTTTAAAAGATGTATTTGTTTATTTTTATTTATCCCCCTCCCTAGATGGTTCTCTCATCTATTTGCTCATTGTTTGCTCAACTTCTCTAGGAGGCACCAGAAACCAAACCCAGGACCTCCCACATGAGAGGTGAGTACCCAGTGGCCTGAGCCACATCTGCTCCCAATAGCCTGTGGTGTCTGCTGGCTTGTGACAATTGCTTGTTTTAGCAGGGGTAGCATCCCCCTGCTAATTATGTCAGGAGGTGAAACACTCCTTGGCATTTTTCTTTTCAGCTATTGTGGTCTTCAACACCAGTGGCATCTAGCTCATTGTTGCCAGAGTCGGTGTTTAGCTTGTTTTGGCAGAGAGGACATCTGCTTGTCTTCTTTTAGGAAGCAGCAGGACCCAAACCTGGGACCTCCCCTGTGGTAGGCAGACACCCAATGGTTGAGCCACATTGGCTTCCCTGTCCTTCACAGTTGATAGTGAGATAAATATATAGTGGGGTATAGTTTCCTCCATGTTTTTCCTGTTTGGTGTTCTCTGAACTTCATGAATGTGCATATTCATGCATAGTACTAAGTTGGGGAAGTTCTCTTATCATTATTTTTTGAAAATTCCTTTTGCCCCTTTCTCTCTTTCTTCTCCTTCTGGGACTTCCATAATGCATTTATTTTGTACTTATCCCAGAGGTGATTTAGGCCATTTTTGCTTTTGATATATTTTTTTTCTTTCTCTTCCTTAGCATGACTTATTTCAACTTTCTAGTCTCTGAGTTCACTAATTCTTTCTTCTGCCAGTTGCAATCGGCTCTTGAATCCCTCCTGGGCATTTTTCATTTCAGCTATTGTGGTCTTCAACACCAGTAGTTATGTTTGATTCCTTTTAAAAATTTCTATCTCTTTATTACTTCATTCTTTGTTTTCCTGATATTCCTTAATTCTTTGTCTGAATTTTCCTTCATCTCCTTGAGCATTTTTAAGATCATTTTAAATTTAAAGGTCTTGTTAAATATGTCCACATTCTCATCTTCTTCATTATTGTTTCCTGGATTTTTGTCCTTTTGCTATGGATTTTCCATCATTTCCTGTTTCTTTGTTTATTACTTTTTTTCCTACACTATACATTTTAATATTTTAAAGTTAGCTCAGAGATTTACTCATTGTCATGTCTGTTTCTTGAATTTATAATTAGGTGATAATAAGACAGAGATTTTCTTGTGCTACAGCCCTTCTATCAGGAATATTTTCCCAAGGCAAATGCAGTGTGTAGGGTTTTCCCTGTCTTTCTGGTCCCAGGCTCCAGAAATATGAAGTTGGTAATCAAAACCCATGATTATTTATCAACCATGCTGACATCTGGTCATGGGGAAGAGGATGTTTATGTCCCTTTTTGTCACTAGTGAACTTGCCAGCAGCTGGACCACACTGGAGCCAGCCAGGAGAGTGGGGGGATGGGGAGTCAGCAGCTATCACATGGAGGGATCAATTAACTGCTCTTTACTTTAATTTAAAAGCCTCTTCATGCTTGCTCTTCCTTGGATTCTGAAAAGTTTTTTTCTGGAATTTCAAACTACTTGTTTAGTTTGAAACTGCTTCTGGAGTTTCAAACTAGTTGTTTCAGGCAATTCATGCCTGTTTAACTGTTGTTGCTTTTTTTTTGGTGGAAAGACTGAGTCATAGAGTTCCCTACTTCACCATCTTCACACCTCATCAATTAAATACAGACATCATATAGTTGAATCTTACTTTTTAAAATAGAGTCATTTACAATTTCATTGGAGTATTTAGTACACTTACATTTAAAATCATTATTAGTATGATATTTTCATTTCATATCACATATTTTTGAAATTCTGATTCCTCTCTCTTGGATTATTTTGGTTAATAAAAAATTTAATATTAAAGTTCATTCCCTCTTTTGGAGTTTTTAACCACACTTCATTCATTATATTGCTTGTATCTTCTCTAGGGAATAATATTTGAACCCAAAATTTTATTAGTGTTCTTTATATTATTATTATTTCTTCTAGGCAACCAAGATGCAGCATGATACACTTCAGGGTCTGTTCACCAACAATATTTGAAAAACTATGTGAAAAGGCTAAACTATCTTCACCAAATACCAGAAAAGAATTAACTGATTTCAGTAACGGGGTTACTTTTGAATCAAGAAAATACAACTTTAAATTTGTACCACAAGCTGGCTACTTCTTTCCTGGTACAGGGTGGAGTCAGCCTGAACTCTTATTGTGTGTCACTGTCTCTAATTTGGAGGGAGCAGAGTATCTGTATGGGCATACTAGAATGCATTCACATTAGTTCCAATGTTTCAATGGCAGCCTGATGTCCTGACTAAGGACACTCATCTCTGTCATGTTCTTCCCAGAATTTATTGCATTCAGAAACAGATTGCAGACAGTTAAAGCAGTGTACATGACTATCAAAAAATTCAAAGTGGCCTAAGAAAAAGTTCCTGGCTTTAGACATACAGTAGAGCACCCTAAAAGGAAGAAAGTCTATTTCACAGTGGTAAAAGAGGAATTCCAATTCCAGTAAAGAGAAATTTTAAGAAAAGGAGAAGAACCCACACTTTTGCCTTAGGTTGATCTTCTTGATAGTAGAACTCTGATGGGTAGCAACAACTAACACAGAGTCAAATTTCAAAGACAGTGTCAAGTAGTTTTTGAATTGATTGTTGGTTTGTTTTTCTTAGCTTCTGACACTGTATGATGTATTTTCCATAAAGCTAGCTGGATACAAACATAAGGAAAATACAGGTCAGAGACTAAATACCGTAGATAAAACATTTAAATATTAAAATGTAAATTGTGAATCAAAAGTTTACAAGACCCAAGAAATTATAGCCCATCCAAAGGAACAAGATGAAACTTCAGAAATCAATACAAAAGAAGGCAAGATATTGAATATACAGCAGAAAGAATCAGAGCAATCACAGATAGCATATTTGAAATGATTTAGACTGAATTGGAGAAATGTAAAAAGAAGAGGAAAAGTAAAGAGTGCCTAAGAGACAAGTGGGATACCCTCAAGAATACAAATACAGTCATAACAGAGTTTCTAGAAGATAATGGGAGAAAGAAATAGAAGGTATATTCATAGAAATAATGGCAGAAAACACCTCTAGTTTTTTTAAAAGGATGCAAAAATATTCATGAAAACAGGATAAACTTGAGGAGAACATGCCAAGATACAATGTAGCAGAAGTGTAGAAGGCAAGGAGTGTTCTGAAAGCAGCAAGAGAAAAGCAACATGTGATGTAAAAGTCCCTATAAAACTAAGAGCTGGTTTCTCAGAAAAACACCATGGAGGTATGAAGGAGGTGGAGTGAAATATTTAAGTGCTGAATGAAAACAATTTCATCATAGAATTTTATATCTGGCAAGAATGTCTTATAAATGAGGGCGAGTTTAACACACTCACAGTAAAACAAAAGCTGTGGGAGATCATCAATGTTAAACCTGAGCTACAAGCAATGCTACAGGAACTTCTTTGGATTGAAAAGTAAGGATATTAGACAGTGGATTGAAGTGGCATAATGGAATAAGTATTTCTGTTAAGGGTAAACATATGGGCAATTATAAGTGCCAGTATTATATTACATTATAAGTTTCAATATAACTCCACTTTTTATTGCATAGACTCTACAAAGCACATTCTTAATAAGTAATAAAAATTCTATGGTTTAGGACACTTAAAAAGTAAAAATATAATATGTAACACGTGTAATAAAAAAGTAGGGATGATGGGGTATAGGAATGATGTTTGTGCATGTTAATGAAGGTTAGTTGGTATCAAATCAAAGGAGATATTTATAGATGGAGGCTCTTTTGTTTAAGCCCATTAGCAACCCAAAAAAATCTGAAAAAATAAACAGTAGGAAATGAGAAAGGAATTAAAATACTACAATACAAAATATTAAAAAGATGAAAATACACATTAATGGAAGAATAGAGAGAAAAGGCATAAACTAACAAAAATAAATCAAACTAAAATTTCATATATGAAAAATGGTGAAAGAAGGTTCTGCATTATTAATAACTACTTTAAATGGAAATGGACTAAACCCTCCATCAAAATGTAGAGATTGGCACAATGGTTAAAATTATAAGCTTTTTACAAGAGATTCAAGTTAAATTGAGCTGTTTGAAAGTGAAGGGATGGAAATATATTCCATGTCAATAGTAATTGAGGCAAGTGTGAAATTATTTATGAATCCCAAAAAAAGAAAGATTATGTTTGTGGACTGGTCCACTCCTCTGATTGTGAGCAATATTTCAATTGGGCTATGTTAGTGAGAAGTGATTCAAATTGAATCTCCACCCTCTTGCAGGGTTTGAAATAAATGAAGATAAAAGAGAAAATAAAATATTTTTTATCCTGTCACATAACAGAAAGGAGAGACTCAGGCAGCTGAGGGAGTGAGACAGTTGAACAATTTGCCTGATAGCTTGCAGCTGAATTTAGGAAGAAAATGAAGCAGACATTCCTGAGAGAAGAGGATAAGTAGGAGACAAAGACTATGCCTGTTTACCTTCAACTAAGATCTTGGAGATGGTACAGCCAGGAGGAAAAGGTGGAGACCAGGCAGAGATAACCTGCCACCTTACTTCAACATATGGCAGCTGAATTATGTGAGAAAGCACCACTTATGATGCCTTGAGTTGGACTTTCACAGCCTTGGAACTTTAAGCATTTACTCCAAATAAACATCCTTTATATAAAAGCGACCACCTTTCTGGTACTTTTCATCAGCACCCCTTTGACAAACTATAACAGTAACCAAAAGAGAACTTGGATAATTACATCATATAAGAGCCTTCAAGTCCAAAAGCATTAAAAGGGACAAAGGAATACACTATATACTGATGAAATGGCCAAGTCAAGAAGAAGACAAAATAGTAATTAATTTATATGCACTCATATTGACATTTTTGAAAGGAGAAATAGATGGTTCTACAAGGTAGTAAAATACTTCAATATGAAACATTTTATAATGGATAGAACATCTAGACTATTGATAAGGAAATGGAAAACTTGAGAAAAAGTATAAAAAAATCTAGAGCTAACATATATATATATGAACACTTTAGCCAAACAGATCAGAATATAAATTCTTCTCTATTCCACATTCAAAATAGGCCATAATCTAGATCACAATACTAGAGTTAGTAAATTGAAAAAGATTGAAATCATACAATGAATCTTCTCTAGCAACACTGAAATAATATTAGATAACTAGAAAATTCACTGATAGGTGGAAATTTAAGAGTACACTCTTAAATAACCAATGGGTCAAAGAAGAAATCAACAAGACAATTAAGAAACCTCTTGATGTGAATGAATCAAAAGAAAACATACCAATTATTGTAGACGTAGCAAAGTCAGTAGTAAGATGGAAATTTATGGCTCTGAATTTTTATTACAAAAAAGGAGAAAGTAAGACCTAACCTCAAAACTTGAAATACTAGAAAAAAGAAGAGAAGAAAAATTCCACATAAAAGTTTTGGAATAAAATTACAAAAATTATAGTGGAGATGAGTGAAATAGAGAATAAGAACACAATAGGGAAGACCAATGAAGTCAAAACTCATTTCTTTGTAAAGATGATTAAAATCTGCAAAACCGTAACTAGTCTGACAGAGACAAAAAGATAAAAGAGAGAAATAACTAAAATTGGAAATAAAAGCAGGGACATTACCATCAACCCTACAGATAAAAAAATGGAGTGTGAGGATATTATGATAAATTGTGTCCCCCAAAATATATAAACTAGATGAAACAGACAAACCACCTACACTGACTCAACTAGAAATAAAAGAATTCAAAAGACCAAAAACAGCTCAAGAGATTAAATCACTAATCAAAACCTCCAAACAAAGAAAACCACATGAACAGATAAGTAGGTTTACTGGCAAATTTCACCTAACATTCACAAATATCAACCCTTCTCATATTCCTCCAAAAAATGAATCAGAGGGAATATTTGCTAATGCATTGTATTCTAAAGAGTGAGCATCTCTCTAATAGCAAAGTCAGATAAAGATAAGACTACAGATAGATATCCCCCATGTATATTGATGCAAAGTATTCAACAAAACTCTAGCAAAAAGAATCCAAATGCATGTTAAAGAAATATGCACCATGATCAATTGAGATATATACCAATTATGCCATAGTGGTTCAACATAAGAAAATCAATTAATATAATAAACTACATTAATAAAATGAATTAAAAAAATAAAATTATGACCTTCTAAATTGATGAGGAAAATTCATTTGTAAACTCCAGCATGCTTCTTATAAAAACAATAATAAAAAAGTAATAGTACAGATTAACTCAAAAAGATAGGTCATATATGAAAACCCTACACCCAACTTCCTATTCAGAGACAAAGGTGCCCACTAATACAAATATTAAACATTATAGTGTCATTTATAGCCAGAGTAAATAGGCAAAACAAAAAGAAACAAAAGGCATCCAGATTGGAAGGGAATAAGAAAAAAATTGCCTTTTTGGAAATGACATGATCCTATAAATAGAAAATTCCCTGTTAGAACCTAAGAGTTACCTTCTGAAAGCTTCCTTGTTGCTCAAATCTGGCCTCTTTCTAAGCCAAACTCAGCATATAAATACACTATCTCCCTCCCAGCATGGCACATGATGCCCAGGGATGAGCCTCTGGCACTGAGGGATTATTACCAAGTGCCAAATAGCAATACATCTGGAAAAAGACCTTGACCAAAAGGGGGAAATGATAAATACAAATGAGTTTTTATGGCTAAAAAGTTTCAAAGTGAGTTGACAAGTCATTCCAGAGTTTACACTTCTCTGTAGGATCTCATTGAATGACAAACCAAACAGTGCCTCAAATAGTGGTGTTCCTGAGGACTCTAGACACATCCAGAAACTATAATTCAGGGTATACAGCTCAGGAATTTGGCACCCTGTTAGCGGGCCTTACTTTGGAATTTAT
>PVKH010033982.1:0-11935 GCA_004027955.1 Chaetophractus vellerosus
GGCGGCTCTGGCCCGCCCATGGCGGCTTGCCATTCTCAAGGCGGTCTGCCCGCTAGGAGAGGTCCCCAGGAACCGAACCCGGGGCCTCCCATGTGGTATGCCGGCACCCTATCCACTGGGCTATCGAGCCGGCCCCCCTAAAAGTTATTGAGATGTATAGAGCCTTTTGTTCCTCGTCTAAAATAATCCACATTGCTCTGCTTTCTTTTTAATATTTCAGATTTTTCTCCTGTGTCACTTGTCACTTTTTTCTGTTAGGGTTTCCATCTTCTTTTGATCAATTATGTTAAAAAGCATATATGACAAGGTGAAAGCCCGAGAGATGACTTGGTTTCTCTCATCATTAAAATTCATAATCCTTGTCCTTGCTTTCTCATGGCTTTCAGTTCTTTGAGCTTGACTATATTCTAAATACCCCAAGTACCTGAAATCTTAAATTTAGATAAATTCGCTGCTACATTTTGTTTAATGATGTATTAATGTGCTGTATATAGGGAAAATAAAATGAAATGATATTCTTTCTAAGCTGTACTACATTAATGATAGAAAAATATCCAAATTCTTTATTTATTCTGAACTTTCTATTCCTTCCTGCCAACATTATTCCTTAATATTTTATTAGAATATAAATATGACATATTAATAAAAACATTGTTTAAATCTCTGAAAGAATAATTGAAAATTCCTCTTCGTAGATATCTCATGTATAATACTGAAAAGGATTGTCTAATAGTGATTACTTCTCCTTTTAGACTTCAGCCTAAGTGAAGGTTGTGTTGGAGAATGCTATATTTCTTTCTCTCTCTAACCTCTAACACAAGAACCTATACTTCTGCTTCTAATTATTCATACTATTCTTAGCACAATGCCACATGATATTCCCAAACATTGTATTGTGAGCCTTCTCTACTCTTTTTTTTAAACAAATTATATCAGAAAGCTCATACCTTACCCTTCTTACCACCTTCCCCTGAAAAAAATAAAAACCTACAAGCAACTCTGTTCAAAACTCTCCTCTTTCTTAAAACCTTTATAAAAAACCTCTCATATTATCCTATGCCCTTCCCACAACCCAATCCTACTCTGTTCTTGTACACATATGAGTCATAGGTAATTATTCTCCTTAGCCTGTGGGCCTTCTTCTTACCTTTTACATAAGTAATTCTGACTTCAGTTGTAAACTGTACTTTTTACAGCAGTGTCTTTCAGAAATATGGTGCTTAGAAAGCACAATCTGCATCAGAATGCCCTAAGGTACAGTTAATAAGTAATGCACAGTTATTCATTCATATATTCAACAAATATTTGTTGAGTACCTACTTTATACTGTTCTAGTGTTTCACTGTTGGTTGGGCAGAGGGGAGATATAAATCCCCACCCTAATCTCAAATCAGTGGGGAAAAGATGGACTTTACAGTAAATGGTATTTCTGACAGGTTGAATTATGTACCCCCAATGAAAGACATGCTCTTACTCTTAATCTGCATTCCTGTGGGTGTGAAACCATTTGTAAATAGGACCCTTTAGAGATGTTATTATTAGTTAAGGTGTGGCCAGCAGAAACAGGTTGGGTATTAAACAATATTACCAGAGGCATTATAAAGAGAGGAAGCAGTAAGTCAATGATAACCAGAAATGCAGACACGAGGTAGAGAGATTGCCAAGTGAAGGCAAAGATGCAAGCCAAGAAACCCCAAGGATTGCAGCAAGCTAGCACCAGAACGCTATAGACTTTGGGGAGAAAAAATGGCCTTGCCAACACCTTGATTTTAGACTTCTAACCTGCAAAACTATGAGCTTTTTAAAGACAACCCACTGTGTAGTATTTGTCATAGCAGCATGGCAAACTATGACAGTATTGGTTAACCATATGAAAAAAGATAACATTAAATCTGTTTTCATACCATAAACCTTTGATCAGAAAAAAGAAAACTAGACAAGCAGTAGAAGAAAACATTAGTGAATTTTTATATATAACCTAGGGTAGTAAAAATTTCCCAAATATGACTCAGATCCAAAAGCAATAAAAGAAAGGATTGATCACTTTGATTTCATAAAAATAGGTAACTTTCACATGGTAAACTATATCCAAAACTAAAGTCAAAAAACAAATGGCAAACTGAATTTTAAAAATTTTGTAATTTAAAGCATAGGCAAAGAGCTAATATACCTTATTTATACAGAGCTCCTAAAAATTGGAAAGAAATAAGTCCAACAATCTAATAGAAAAATGGGTAACAATTCACAGAAAAATAAATGTGAAGTTCCCTTAAACATATGAAAAATTACTCAATCTCATTTATAATAAAATAAATACAAACTACTGAAATCCCATTTTCACCTTCAAATAAGCAAAAATTCAAAACTTCAGCAACATTCTCTGCTGGTGAGGCTATGGGAAAGCAGGCATTCTCCCACCTTGCTGATGAGAATGCAAAATGGCACACTCCCTATGAAGAGAAATTTAGCAATATCTAGCAAAATACATATTATCTACCCTTTGACCAAGTTTTTAGATATTTTCCCCAAAGGTACACTGGCTGAAATAAGCAACAACACACTCACAAATCTATTGGTTGCAGCATTAGTTATAATAGTAAAAGACTGTAAACAATCCAAATGACCCTTAATAGGGGATTGGTGTTAAGTGGGAAAAGCAGTGTACCAAATAGTAATTTAGTATACTACCCTTTGATTAAGAAAGGCAAGGAGAAATATGAATATACATATACATATTAGAAACAACAGGACAAACCAAATGTAATAAAATAGCTACATGGAAAAGTTGGAGACAGTAATAGAAAGAAGACCTCTGGAATCTATTTTGTTTTATAGTTTTGACCTGGAAACTATTAATTGTTTATAAAATTTAAAAAATAAAACCAAAAAGGAAATATTCACTCCCTAACAATTGAAAAGACATTGTAATAATTTTCCCTAGCTTATATCAAGTTGGTGGCAAAAACCATACAGAAAAAATAATTACTTCAAATAACTCTAAAATGCAGTATTTTGACTCTATATCCCCAGAAGGATATGTTGTAAGGACAACAGAACCAGAAGAAATCTTAAACTATTTTACTAGTCTGATTTTTGTAGTAATATTGGTTTAGTTCTTTTGAAACGATAGTGGTTATATTTTAGATTAAGCAAATACATAAGTATGTTAATGTCATTAAGAACAAGATTTTAAATATTAGATAAAAAAGATGCAAGTGTAAAATCAAAAAAGTTAAGTAAAAACCAGAAAAGCATAAAATCAATCTGACAATGGTAACCTTTTTAACATTAGAAACTTAATTTTTTTCATGTCCCAAGTGTTGATGTATATTTTGGTTATTAACTTACTCTAAACAACCTTGCAAGTGATAACATGCAAGGCTAAATGATTTATCACGAGAAATGTAATTATCAAGCAAACCAGAATATTTCTGCTTTCTGGTGAGCAGCTTTTCTCTCAGCCAAACAGTATAGAAATCCAAATATTAGCAAAAAAAAAATTTCACTTTATGGTTAACTTTTACTTGACTTAGAATAAAGAGATATTTTGATAACCTTAATTCATTGAACAATATTTATTCACTCCCTGTTGTGTGTCAGACACTGTTCTAGCTTCTGGGGATAAGGAGGCAACCAAGACAGACAAGTTCTCTGGCCTTGTGGAATGACATTTAAATTGCAAAGGATCTTAATGGCTATGTTAGCCTGATGCCTCTAAATGCAGTACAGAGTTAGAATTCCTGCCACAAAAATCAGAATATTTTTATTTATGCTGTGGAGCACCCTCTCTCTGGACACATTGTCAAGTTCTAACCTCCTATGCTTCCCTTATATAATCTCTATGTTGACCATGCCCTTCTCTTAAACCTTTCTTCAAACAGGTCACTGCAGCCATAAACACCTAAATAGTACCATACTTTTATGAAAATTGACCCCAGTTACCATGTCTGGAATTTGGATGTTCTTTCCAAATATTGCTTGGGATGTTACTTTACAGATAGCTGATGTTATTCATTTCACAGCAGTTTTTCATAAATTAATTTCTTACTTTAAGTTCTTGAAGGACCTTAATGCACTGATCTCAAGGAATAAGAAATAAACAAAACAACTTCATTTATGTCAACTTAATGCTTACCCAGAGCAGTTTAAATTCTCTAGAGATGAGATGTTAGGAGAAAAATTAAAAGGGGGAGGGGGAAGATACTTTTTATACTAGAAAAAGAGGAAGGGGACTAGAAAGTCCCCTATTTATTTATTTTTTGTTGTTTTTAAATTTTGAGTAAATTATCCCAGTAATGTACTGCTAGTAACAGCTGGAAGTCATCATTTCTGCCAGGCGCTAATGATAGTGGTTGAAAAGAAAAGTGAGACTAATGGGCTCAAAATATGGCATTGGAAGTTGAATTCGCCAAGGAACATTTGCCTACCCAGATCTCCTCACGACTACTATTGCTTTCAGTGGTGCACCGTGGTGCTGGGAAGAAGCTCCTCCAATCCCTTGCTGTCTTTGTTTCTGGCACTAGGCCATGCCACCTGCAGTGGCAGTATATTTGAAAAACAGCATCTCTGCTGTGGGTTTTGTTCTGCTTCTGGATGCTTTCATGTAACTCACTGCACAGGGTTACCCAATAAATGACTGCTTACTGTGGTATTTATGTCTGTTTGATTTGTCGGTAACTGGTATATAGCCAACAATTTTTTTTCCAACTAAGAATTTTTTGTGTACTGGCAAATTTCCTTTGTTATAGTAACCAGAGCATGACCTCTTCCAGAGAAAAGAAAAGAAAATTGCTACG
The DNA here is from genome assembly GCA_004027955.1 of Chaetophractus vellerosus. Lineage (NCBI taxonomy): Eukaryota > Metazoa > Chordata > Mammalia > Cingulata > Chlamyphoridae > Chaetophractus > Chaetophractus vellerosus. The sequence goes on from PVKH010033982.1 coordinate 4,797, forward strand.
TACTTTTCCAGGATGACTTATTTTTTCTGGTATCATTGATTCTTTTTACTCTATTTTAGAATTATCATTAGAAAATGAAGAAACATTGGGTTGGATATCAAAGTACTTGCAATACTAGAAAACAATGAATAGTTGTGTGATTATTGTGTAAATATGAAAAGGTAGGCCATTTTCCTCTCCATTAACAGTAATTCCAAATAAGTGTTAGAAAGCCTTCTATAAAAGGTAGATACTTTGATGTTCTTATCTTTAAGCAAAGATAAATTTAGTTTTTGTTACTGTTATAATATTTAGTAACATATTCAATTAAATCTCATAATATGGTACCTGTTTTTTATTTTGTGTGCACATTTACATCTCAAATATTTTTTAGGCATTTTAGAATTTCTGTAGCTTCAATCAGTTCCTGATTTTTCTTTTCCTATCTCCCTCCATCCTTTTTTTTCATTTTAATTTCTTGTTATTTTCTTGAGCTACTTATGTCATGCTAAAAATAATTTTTCCAGCAGTGAGCCTAGGCATTTTTTAATGTTATTTTTTTAACATTTTTTTGAGAACTATTTCAAATTTGCAAAAAGTTGTAAAAGTAAAACTAACAAAGAGAACCTGCATCTACCCTTTCTTATTCAGATTCATTGTTGTTAACATTTTACCTTTTACTCCATTTCTTTTCATATGTGCTTCCTCCCTTCCTCTTTCTCCTTCCTTTCTCTCTCTCTCTATGTATAGAGACACATAGATATACATACATACACACACATGCATACATATATATATGCATTATTTTTACTGAGTCATTTGACGGTAAATTACATACATCATGGTCCTTTACCCCTAAATACTTGAGTGTGTATCTTCTAAAAATGGGTTATTTTCTTATGTAACTACAGCACAGTTATTAATTTAATGTTTTCATTAATTCAGTAATTTAATTTACTCTTCGTACACCAATTTTGTTATTTGGCCCAGTAATGCCCATTATCGAATTTTTACCCTGCTACACAGGATCCAGGCTAAGGTGATTTATTACTTTTAGTTGTCATGTAAGTTGTAGTAGTTTGAGGCTTTTATGGACCCCAGGAAAACCATGTTTTTAGAGTTAATCCATTCCTGAGGGTTGAACCTTTTTTAGATGGGACCTTTTGATTAGATTACTTCAGTAAGGCGTGACCTAGGGTAGGTCTTTTTTTTTTTTTAAGATTTATTTATTTTATTACATATCTCCCCTTCCCCCCGCTGCGGCGACGCGCCGAGAGTGGTCACTGCGCAGGCGCGGCTTTCCCGGCTTGTGGGCGGTCTCTGCGTCCGTTCACGGCCGGCTTTCAGTTCGCGGGTGGCTGGCTGCGCTCCATCCGCGGGCGACCTGCCCTGCCCATGGCGGCTCTTGCCATGTCCGTGGCAGCTTCTTTCCCTGCCCAGGTGGCTCCGGCCTGCCCATGGCGGCTTGCCATTCTCAAGGCGGTCTGCCCACTAGGAGAGGTCCCCGGGAATCGAACCCAGGGCCTCCCATGTGGTATGCCAGCGCCCTATCCACTGGGCTATCGAGCCGGCCCCTAGGGTAGGTCTTAATCCTCTTACTGGAGTCCTTTGTAAATGGGATGAATATGGAGAAAAGACAGAGAGAGCCAGAGGAAGCCAGAAGCTAAAGCAACGAAACCCAGAAGAGAAGGGAGACCAGCAGACACCACCATGTGCCCTGTCACATGACAGAGGAGTCCAGGATCACCAGCAGCCAGTCTTTGGGGAGAAAAGCATTGCCTGATGAAGCCTTGATTTGGACATTTTCACGGCCTCAGATCAGTAAGCTTATATGTTAATAAATTTCCATTGTAAAAGCCAACCCATTTCTGGTATATTGCATTCCAGCAGCCTCCCAAACTGAAACGTAAGTTCTTTCAAGAAGCCACTTTTTCTCTAACCTTGCTTAATAACTTGTCGTTTCCAAAACATTCTTTGAAACAGTCTTTTGATGATAATATCCCTTGTTTTCATTTTCACTGTTATATTACAGTTATTAAATTATGCTGTACACCCAAGAATTATATTAGAATTAGAAGTAGAATAGATGGAAATTATATACAGTACCCCATATAGATACTATCTGTTGACTTTAAGTTGAGATCCAGATTCCTTGAAGAAATTTAATGTATGCCTTAGCAGTCAACCACTTTGTAGATGCTTCTGGATCATTCTGAGAACATTCCATTTGGTGTCAAAGGAAGCTATACAAACTAACTACTTTTCTTTTGTTTTTTTTAAAGATTTATTTTTTATTTATTATACATCCCCCCCTTTTTGCTTATTCTTGCTGTGTTCATTTTTCTCTGCGCTCCTCTGTGTCTGCTTATCTCCCCCTGCTGGGGTGACCTGTCGAGTCAGCTCACCGGCGTGGCGGCCCACCTGCTCATGGGGGCTTGCCCTTGCTTGCGGAGGCTTGCCTTTGCCTGCGGCGGCGTGCCCCGCCCGTATTGGCTTGCCTTCTCGAGGTGGTCCACCCGTTCGAGGAGGCCTGGGGACCAAACCCGGGGCCTCCCATGTGGTAAACCGGCGCCCTACCAACTGGGCTATACAGTTGGCCCCTACTTTTCATTAAGCTATATCAAGATACTCATAACTAGATACTCCCAAAATTGGAGGCTTTCAAAAATGCCATTTAAAATTCCTTAGTGGTTACTTATAGCCATCCCGACTATGTAACAATGTACCTCTCTCCTTCCCCAACTTCATCTCTTGCAGAATACAATCCAGTCACACTGAAAAACTTATACTTCCCCAGATGTGTTCTCTCACATATTATATGCTGCTTCCTTTACCTGCAAAAATTACATAATGCTCCTCCAACATACAAATACACACATGCTTTTCCTTCCCTCCTCTTTGACCCCCTTCTTCCCAATTATTACTTGGATAACTTCTGATTATTCTTTTTATTCCTTTGGGATGCCTCTAATCACACCTCCATCCACTCTCCAACACTCCCCACCACCAAACACAATAAGAGTGCCTGCCTTAGATGCTTCCCCTGTGTGACCTTTCAGCTACACATACATACTTCTAGCATCATAATTGGATGTATTCTTGTCTGTTCCCTTCATAAGATGTTGATCCACTTGAGTACTATCTCTTATTTTTCTTTGTATCCCCCAAGCAAGCACAATATCTGGTACATAGTAAGTACTATGGTGATGTTTGCTGAAATAATGAATCAAAATTTAATGAGTCTTCCAAAACTATCAGGGAAGAACCAAAATGATTTAAGATAACAGCAGAATTTAGATTTCTCCTAAAGGGTCAATTCTGCTCAATTGGTATTATCTACCTGAGTCATGCCATGAATTACTAGCATTTCTGCCTTAAAGAAAATAATTTAGCTTTTGGCATCTCTATATGTCATACTTGAGTGTGATTCCATTCATGCAAGAGATTATGTCTTAATTTTCCTGAGCTGCTATCACAAATACTACAAACTGAATTTTGGCTTAAACAATGGGATTTATTGGCTCATGGGTTTTGAGGATGGAAGGAATGAAAAATCAGAATATCAACAAGACTTGTCTTCTCCCCCAAAACTGTAGCATTCTGTTGCTGGCTGCTAGCAATCCTTGGGGTTCCCTGGCTTATATCTCTGCTTCCCATCACATGGTGTAGTCTTCTCCTTTCTTTTTCTTCATGATGTCTGGATCCTCATGTCTTCATGAGGTCTTAATCCAGCAATCCAGATTAAGACCTACCCTCATTCATCTGGGCCCCACCTTAACTAAAATAACATCTTCAAAGGTCCTATTTACAATGATTTTGTACCCAAAAACATGCAAATTAAGATTAAGAATATGGGTGGGGGCGGATATGGCTCAAATGATTGGGCGGCCATCTCTCATATGGAGGGACCTGGGTTTGATCCCTGAGACCTCCCAATAAAAAAAGAAAAAAATATATAGAAGGCACGTGTGCGGCCAGTCCAGGGGGGTTAAAACTGGATAAAAGTAAATAAATAAATAATCTTTTAAAAAAAAGATTAAGACTATGGCTTTCTTGGTGTACATAATCCAGTCAACTACAGATCATATCCAGTTGTGAAATTCACGAAGTGATGCAAAATAGTAAATGAAGGATGGATGTAATATTTCAATAAAATAGAGGTAGCTTTATAAAGGTATTTTCTAAGTATACAATTGATGCAGAAAATACATGAAGAGCAATAATAAGTCATGTTATGAAGAAAAGAAAAGAGTTTATTAAAGTTAGGTAGCAAGAATTCTGAAATCATTTTTTTGCAATTTATGGTTCTACATTTTACTTTCTTGGGATCAATCTATCAATCTATCTACCTACCTACCTACCTACCTACCTGCCTACCAGTATAGGTTGGAATTTTCAAAAGTGATGCTGAAGAACTGGTTTAAATGATTAGGTATAAGATTGCTACCATCATGAATGCTTCTGAATTAATATTTTCTTCTATTACTTAGAAAATATAATGTTTTACTTCTTCAAAAATTCAAAAGAGTTTTGCCAATAAACTGTATTTTTTACTAGTCACAATAAATAGTTATTTTCCAGAAAAAAAGCAAAATTATTGCTGTATTTAATATGGTAGAAACAGTGAGGACAAAAGTAAGGACTACTGGTTTTGCAACAGCTTCTTCTTTTTTCTTTTTTATGGGCTCATCAAATGTACCTTTGTTAACTGACTTATTTTTTTCTGGGTTCAACAATATTCAGTGAAAGTGTTGTACTAATTTCCCTTAGGTCAGGCTTACTTACCGTATAATAAATTTGTGATTTTTTTTTCTTTCTAAATGAAATCTTTCGTCCTTTATACATGGTTAGTTCCATGCTTATTTAGGACCGTTTTTTTCACCATCTTGCATATTTCCATCCTAACAAAGGAATTCCTTTGAGGAAAACTTCCCTAGCACACATCTTATAGTCCCTTATTTTTTTCCTCCTATCTCTTTTTTCCTTCCTGTAGTAGAGAAGATGTTAAAATATATTCAAATATCCTTTATAATATTATGTAATGTTCATTGTATAGTAATTTTACACAAAAATTGTTCATACTTTGCTTTATTAAGACTTTGCTCACTAATGCTTAGATTTTAAAAAGATGATCATAATAACTAGTATTCATTTAGTGCTCTGTATGCTACAGACATTGTTGTAAGCAGTTTATGGGTTAACTCATTTAATCGTTGTAACAGTTTTTGGAGGTAAATGCTATTATTTCTCCTATTATATAGATTAGAAAATGGAGGCAACTTGCCGGGGTCACATATTGAGATTCAAAAGCAAGAAGTCTAGCTCCAGAGTCTGTTTTGTCAAACGCTATACTGTACTGCCTATGATGACGTTGCACTACTGCATATATATAAAATGAATTTTAGTTGTAAAATGAGACCATACTTACTTTCAGAATAAAATTTTATCATAAACATTGAATGAAAATATGCACTTACTGTTTAATAAGAAGAAAAATACTTTCTTCTGTCAGTTTTCATCAGAAAAATATAAATTTATTTGTTTATTTAGAAATTAGAGGAAAGGAATATACAAATGCAGGATATAAAATTGTGTGGGTATGTGTATGATATCTACTCACAGAAATACACCAATGTCTTAATAGTTGATTCTTTGGCGTTTTTTCCCCCTCTTTTCTCTGCTTCTCAAATTTTCTTTTGAGTAGCTATTATTTTGAATAATGAAAATAAATAGTAGATTATGTTTGGATTATAGAAGCCTGTGGCATATTGTATATTAGGAGTAAAGTTTAATAAAGCTCTCAGAGAAAATGAAAAAAATAAAATGAGCTATCCTGCTTTTATAATTAGGAATAAAAACAAACAAAATAACAACAACAAAAGTTTAGTATTATACAAGAAAAGATATTGAGGGAAAATTTATTTTCAATCATTTTGGAGAATCAACTAATAGAATACAAACATAGTTGGTTTATCTACTAAATATAGATTGATTTAAAATATTCACTCACAAACTTTTCCCAAGCACTAACATTTGACAAATACTGTGTGAAATGAATAATTTTGTAGTCTAGAAAAAGTATGAAAACGTTAGGAAATAATGTAATTTTCTATATGGCTTTGGCAAAGGTTTCTTGGAAAGGAATAGTAAGGAATCAAGCTTGAGAGGTAGGTTGAGGCCACATTTATTAAGAGACCTTTATAAAACCTTTCTATGGAGTTGGTATTTCATCTTGTAGAAGGACATGGGCAGGGCATAATTGTATTGTTGAGAAAAAGTTGAGACAGGAAAATCAGGAGGCCATTAGAGTTACAGGGAATTAAGTAAAGATGAGGTCCTTAGTTAAAACAGTGACGTAGAGGATAAAGAAGACATTCTGAATTCTGGAGACATATCTGAGTCATATGGACATAAGAGAAAAAAGTTTGAAAGATCTTGAGGTTTTTAACTAATATAACTGGTTGAATTATGGGTACTAACAGCTGAAATAGGAATTACAGCAAGAGGATGGAATAGACGTTTTGCAGAAGATGAGTTCAGTTTTGGACATGTTATAATTGAGATTTTATTTTTAACATGGATTTCAGAATATATTATGGTAAGAAATTATAATAAATAATAGGATAAATGATATTTCTATTATGCATTTTTTTAATTTTTTTACTTGTTTATTTTCTTTCTTTATTTTTAAAAAAGCCTTAGATTGCATAAATGTTGCATCAAAATATAGGATATTCCCATATACACCACTCCCTCCACCTCCCACAGGTTCCCCCATTAACAACACCTTTCATTAGTGTGGTACATTTGTTACAATTGATGAACACAAATTGAAGCATTCTACTAAATATGGTCTATAATTTGCATTATGGCTTACATTTTGCACTGCACAATTTTATAGGTTTTGACAAAATGTATAATGGCTTGTATCTATCATTGCAATATCATGCAAAACAATTCCAATGTCTAAAAAAGGTCCCATGTTATATTGTAATATTTTTTTTTGTTTTTGAGAGAGTATTTCTTTTTTTTTTTAATTGATTTTTAATTTATTTTTTATATATCTATATACATTTTTAGGATACATTGATTACACAAATGTTACACAGAGATTCCAGGAGTACCCATATGCCACCCCCCCACCCCTCCCACAACCCCCC
>PVKH010033983.1:0-11961 GCA_004027955.1 Chaetophractus vellerosus
ACCTGCCCTGCCCGTGGCGGCTCTTGCCCTGTCCGTGGCAGCTTCTTGCCCTGCCCACGGCGGCTCCGGCCCGCCCATGGCGGCTTGCCATTCTCAAGGCGGTCTGCCCGCTAGGAGAGGTCCCCGGGAATCGAACCCAGGGCCTCCCATGTGGTATGCCGGCGCCCTATCCACTGGGCTATCGAGCCGGCCCCCAACAAACTCTTAAATATCAGTGTTTCAAAGAAGAAATTGCAAGAGAATTCAGCAAATATTTTGAGACAAATGAAAATGCTAACACAACATATCAAAACCTTTGGGACACTGCAAAGGCAGTGCTGAGAGGAAAATTTATGGACCTTAATGCTTACATTAAAATAGAAGAAAGAGGTAAATTTGAAGATCTAACTGCACACCGGGAGGAACTAGAAAAAGAGCAGCAAGGTGATAATCCCAAACCAAACCAAAGGAAAGAAATAGTAAAGATCAGAGCAGAAATAAATGAAATCAAGAACAAAAAAAAAAAAAAAAAAAAGAAAAAAACAAAAAAACCAAAAAAAAAAAAAAAAAAAAAAAAAAAAAAAAAAAAAAAAAAAAAAAAAAGAGAGAATCAACAAAACCAAAAGCTGGTTCTTTGAGAAGATCAACAAAATCGACAAGCCCTTAGCTAGATTAACAAAGAAAAAAAGAGAGAAGATGCAAATAAATAAAATCAGAAATGAGAGGGGGTCATTACCCCTGACCCCACAGAAATAAGAGAGATCATAAAAGGTTACTTTGAACAACTGTATGCCAAAAATCTAGACAATATAGAGGAGATGGACAAATTCCTAGGTACACACAAACCACCTACTCTGACTCTAGAAGAAATAGAAGACATAAACAAACCAATCAGAAGTGAAGAGATTGAAGCAGTCATCAAAATTCTCCCAAAGATGAAAAGCCTGGAACCAGATGGCTTCACAGGTGAATTTTACCAATCATTCAAAGACTAATACCAATCTTGCCCAAGCTATTCCAAAAAATTGAACAGGAGAGAACACTACTAAACTCATTCTATGAAGCCAACATCACCCAATACCAAAACCAAATAAAGACACTACAAAAAAAGAAATTTACAGACCAATATCTCTAATGAATATGGATGCAAGAATCCTCAACAAAATGCCTGCAAACAGAATCCAAAAGCACATTAAAAGAATTATACAGGGGCTGGCTCGATAGCCCAGTGGATAGGGCGCCGGCATACCACATGGGAGGCCCCGGGTTCGGTTCCCGGGAACCTCTCCTAACGGGCAGACTGCCTTGAGAATGGCAAGCCACCATGGGCGGGCCAGAGCCGCCGTGGGCAGGGCAAAAAGCTGCCACGGACAGGGCAAAAACCGCCACGGGCAGGGCAGGTCGCCCGCGAATGGAGCGCAGCCAGCCACCCGCGAACTGAAGCAAGAGCCGGCCGTGAATAGAAGCAGAAGCCACCCACAAGCGGGGAAAGCCGCGCCTGTGCAGTGACCAAGTCTCGGCGTGTCGCTGCAACGGGGGGGAAGGGGAGATATGTAATAAAATAAATTTAAAAAATCTAAAAAAAAACAAAAAACAAAACAAAAAAAAGAATTATACATCACGATCAAGTGGATTTTATCCCAGGTATGCAAGGGTGGTTCAACACAAGATAATCAATTATTTTGATAAACCACATTGATAAATTGAAGAAGAAAAAAATCACATGATCCTCTCGATTGATGCAGAAAAGGTATTTGATGAAATACAGCATCCTTGCTGGATAAAAACACTCCACAAGATAGGAACAGAGAGAAGCTTTCTCAATATGGTAAAGTGTATATATGAAAAACCTACAGCTAGCATTGTACTCAATGGTGAAAAATGGAAAGCTTTCCTGCTGAGATCAGGCAGAAGACAATGATGCCCACTGTCACCACAGTTATTCCATATTGTGCTAGACGTGCTAGCTAGAGTAATTAGGCTAGATAAAGAAATAAAATGTACCCAAATAGGAAAGGAAGAAGTAAAACTTTCACTATTTGCTGATGATATGGTCCTATATCTAGAATCTCCTGAAAATTCCACCAAAAAGCTCCTAGAACTAATAGAAAAGTTCAGCAAAGCAACGGTATACAAGATTAATATGTAAAAATCATTAGCATTTCTATATACTACTGATGTGCAATCTGAGGAGGAAATCAGAAAAAAAATTCCATTACAATAGCAACTAAAACAATCAAATATTTAGGAATAAACTTAACCAAGGACATAAAGCACCTGTATTCAGAAAACTACAAAACATTGTGAAAAGAAACTGAAGACTTAAATAAATGGAAGGAAATTCTGTGTTCATGGATTGGAAGACTAAATTTTATTAAGATGTCAATTCTACCCAAATTGATTTACAGATTCAATGTAATCCCAATAAAAATCCCAATAGCCTTTTTTGCAGAAGTGGAAAAACCAATTATCAATTTTATTTGGAAGGGTAAGGGTCCCTCAATAGCCAAAAAGATCTTATAAAAGAACAGAGTTGGAGGACTCTCACTTCTGGACTTTAAAACATATTACCTAGCTGCAGTGGTAAAACAGCATGGTACTGGCATAAAGACAGACACATTGACCAATGGAACTGAATCAAGAATGAACAGACCCTCACATCTACAGTCAAGTGATTTTTGACAAGGCAATCAAGCCCTCCCAGCTGGGTCAGAACAGTCTATTCAACAAATGGTGCTGGGAGAACTAGATGCCCATATTCAAAAAAAGAAAGAGGACTCCTATCTCACACCTTATATAAAAATTAACTCAAAATGGATAAAGGACCTAAATATAAAAGCAACAACCATAAAACTCCTGGAAGAAAATGTAAGAAAACATCTTCAAGGTCTTGTAGTAGGTAGTAGTTTCTTAAACCTTATACCCAAAGCAGGAGCAGTAAAGAAAAAAAAAATATGATGGGACCTCCTCAAAATTAAACAGTTTTGCACCTCAAAGGACTTTGTCAAAAGGGTGAAAAGGCAGCCAACTCAATGTGAGGAAATATTTGGCAATCACACATATGATAAGGGTTTAATATCTATGATAGACAAAGTCATCATATTACTCAACAATAAAAAGACAAACTACTGATTAAAAAATGGGCAAAATGGGGGCCGGCTGTAGCCCAATTGGTAGGGCTCCAGCCTACCACATGGGAGGCCCCAGTTTCAGTTCCCGGGGCCTCCTCGAGCAGGCAGACCACCTTGAGAAGTCAAGCTGCCGTGGGCAGGGCAAGCCACTCTGAGCAGGCAGGCCGCCGCGCAGTGAGCTGACTCGGCAGGTCGCCGCAGCTGGGGGGAGACAAGCAGACACAGAAGAATGCAAAAATGAACACAGCAAGAACAAGCAGAAAGAGGGGGATATATAATAAACAAAAAATAAATCTTAAAAAAAATGGGTGAAAGATTGAAAAGAGAATTGTCCAAAGAAGAAATACAAATGGCAAAGTAACACATGAAAAAAATGTTCAACATCACTAGCGAGTCGGGAAATACAAATCAAAACAATGAGCTATCATTTCCCACCTATAGATTGTCTGCTATTAAAAAGTCAGAAACCTGTAAATGTTGGAGAAGATGTGGAGAGATAGGAACCCTTATTCACTGTTTGTGGGAAGGTAGAATGGTACAGTCACTGTGGAGGACCGTTTGGCAACTCCTAAGGAATTTGATTATAGATTTGCCATGTGACTTGGCAATACCATTACTAGGTATATACACAGAAGAAGTGAGAGCAGAGACATGAACAGACATCTGCACATCAATGTTCATAGTGGCATTACTCACAATTTCCAAAAGCTGGAAACAACCCAGGTGTCCATCAACTGATGAACGGATAAGCAAATTGTGGTATATACACACAATGGAATATTATGCAGCATTAAGAAGAAATGAAGTCATGCAGCATATGACAACATGGATGACAACATGGATGAACCTGGAGGACATTATGTTGAGTGAAGCAAGCCAGACAGAAAAGGACAATTACTATATGATTGAGCTATTATGAACTAAATACACTGTGTAAACTCATGGAGTTAATAATTATGATATAAGTCACCAGGAAATGGAAGGAGGGTAGAGAATGGAAAACTGAGGGTTAATCTGTGCAGAATTGTTTTAAAGGTTGTTTGTAAATGAATAGAAATGGTTAAAGCATATCAAGGTGTTTGTAACTAGCAGTGCTATTGTATGTGTATGACAGTGGTTGAAAAGGTAAGTCTAAGGTCATGTATAGTACTAGAAAGAAAGCAAAAAAATGTAACACAGAATTGTATAATATAGTAAAACCTCATGAAAAAAATATAGTGGCTTCCCATATACCCTACCCCAACCCTTCCTACACTTTCCCACATTAACAACATCCTTTATTAGTGTGGTACATTTGTTACAATTGATGAATACATATTGAAGCATTGCTACTAACTGTGAATGATAGTTTACATTATAGTTTGCACTCTGTCCAGCACAATTTATAGGTTATTACAAAATATATAATGGCCTGTATCTGTCATTGCAATGTCATGCAGGACAATTCCAATGTCCTGAAAATGCCCCCATATTACACCTATTCTTCCTTCTCCCTCCTCTCAGAACCTCTGGTGGCCACTGCCTTTATAACAATGATAAAAATTCTTCCATTGCTAGAATAATAATAATAAGCCTATAATAGAATAATAGTAACTCTACTTTAGTCCATTGTTCATTCCCCAAAGTTGAGGATTTTGGGATGGTGATGCCCACTCTGTTTCTAATTGAGAGGGAGCTTAGATCCCATGGGGCAGATGGATGGAACTATCTTGCTTGCAGTTGCAGACTCTCTCTGTTTTTTTTTTTTTTCTTTATTTTGGAGTAATGAAAATGCTTTAAAATTGATTGAAGTGATGAATGCACAACTCTATGATTATACCAAATGCCTGACTGTACACTCTAGGTAAACTGTATGTTTTGTAAACAAAAAAAAAAATAATATTTTGGGTTGGGGGAAAATACACCAAATGTAAGATATAGCTATCATTAGTAGTAATACTTTGATGATGCTTTTTCATAATTTGTTACAAATGTTTCACAACAATGCAAGTCATTGGTGGTGAGGTGTTGTATGAGAACCCTGTATGATGTTATGCATGTTTGTTTTGTAAGTTCACAACTTTTACTATAAACTTATTGTTTACGTACAAAAAAAGTGCTTAGTATAGTCCTCAAAAGCATCCAATAAAGAGTTAATTCTATTTTTATTAGCAAAGTGATCATAAAGATAAAGAAACTAGATATTAACTTTTAATAAGAGTGATTAGGAACTTCAGGGAAGATGGCAGACTAGTAAGAAACAGGTATTTCTTCTCCTTCAGAAAAATAGCTAGAGGACAGGTTGAAACAGCCTCGAAAAAGATCTTCTAGGGTTTAGAACTGCAGGCAAAGGATGGACACCACCCAGAGGAGAGAGGGACAAAGGAGAGAAATTGTGACAACAGAACCAGACTGATTGTTGAGGACTCAGAGGGGAGTGGAAATATTTCCTAGCCAGGAAAAGCAAGGGGGCTGCCAGAGAAGCCTGGAGAACTGTCTCAGAGAAAGTTTGAATTACAAGGCTCCTAATCTCCAGACAGAAAGCTCTATCACATTGATCTGGTCGGTGGTGCAACAAATACACTGCAACCAGGCATTGAACTAAGAGCTGTCAAAGAGCACCATCTCCTGGCAGATCAAGGAAGTGCATGAAAGAAATTAAAATGAGAGGCTTTTTCCAGGTTCTATATCCTCCCTGCCCAAAGCCCTAGGAAGCGACTCTATAACCAATTACTGGGTCCAGTGCCCAGTTTTGAGAAACCAGCAGGACAATCCTAACAATTCAGGTTGAGTCAGAAATCAAAGAGCAATGGTAACTCACAGCCTCCTGCCACTAAATCCCTACAAAAGAGAAAGAATTGAGTATCTGTGTAAACTACACCCTAATCAGATGCTTAGATATCAGCAAAAAATTATGAGCCATACTAAGAAAATAGAAGACATGGCCCAAGAAAAGGAATACATCAAAGTCCCAGAAGAGATGCAGAATTTGAGAGGAAAAATCAGTGAGATGCACACAAATTTCCAAAATCAAATTAATGAGTCCAAAGACAACATAGTTAAAGAGATAAATGACATCAAGAAAAAATTGAGCGAATGCAAAGAAGAATTTGAAACCCTGCACATCGTACCCCAATCAGTATAAATCCAAATAGATTTACTCCAAGACACATACTACTCAGAATGTCAAATGTCAAAGATAAAGAGAAAATTCTCAGAGCAGCAAGAGAGAAGCAAACCATCACATACAACAGACGTCAAGTAAGACTTAGCACAGATATCTCTTCAGAAACCATGGAGGTGAGAAGACAGTGGTATGATACAACCAGGAATCTGAAAGACAAAAACTGCCAGCCAAGAATTCTTTATCCAGCAAAACTGTCCTTCAAATATGAAGGTGAATATAAAATATTCAGAAACTAAGAGAGTTTGCAAAAAAGAATCCACCTTTGCAGGAAATACTAAAGGAAGCCTTAAACCTTAAAGAAAAAGACAGGAGAGAGAGGCTTGGAGGCGAGTATAGAAGAAAGAATAGCAGAGAGGATAACCAAAAGCGTGAAAAGACAGACAAAAATAAGATGATATATGAAAGCCAAAGAATAAAATGGAGGAAGGAAATAGTGCATTTAAAGTAACATCATGGAATGTGAATAGACTAAACTTCTCAGTCAGAAGATATGGGCTGATAGAATGGATAAAAAAACATGAGCCATCCATACACTGCTTACAAGAAACTCACCTTGGACCCAGGGATACAAACCAGCTGAAAGTGAAAGGTTGGAAAAAGATACTTCACGTGAATAGTAACCAGAAAAGAGCAGGGGTAGCTGTACTAATATCAGACAAAACAGATTTTATATGCAAAAAAGTTATAAGAGGTACAGAAGTCATTATATATTTTAAAAAGGGACAATCCACCAGGAAGATATAAGTCATAAATATCAGGGTGCCCGAAAATACATGAGACAAACTCTGGCAAACTTAAGGGAGAAATAGACAGTTCTACAATAATTGTTGGAGACTTCAACACCCCACTCACATTATTAGATAGAACAACTAGAAAGAAGATCAACAAGAGAACTTGAACAATATGATAAACAATTTAGACCTAACAGACATATACAGAACACTGCATCCAAATTCAGTGGATTATACATTCTTCTCAAGTGCTCATGGATCTTTCTCCAGGATAGACCACATGTTAGGTCACAATGCAGTTCTCAATAAATATAAAAAGATTGAAATTATACAAAGCACTTTCTCAGATCATAATGGAATGAAACTGGAAATCAATAATAGACAGGAAAAAAGTAAATTCGCTAATGTGTGGAGGCTGAAGAACACTCTCCTAACAGTGCAGGACTGTTTGGCAGTTCCTAAAGAAGTTGAACATAGACTTGCCATGTTTCCCTGCAATACCACTACTAGGTATATACCCAGAAGTGAGAGCAGTGACATGAACAGACATCTGCACACCGATGTTCATAGCTACATTATTCACGATTGCCAAAGGTTGGAAACAACCCAGGTGTCTATCAACAGAAGAATGGATAAACAAACTGTGGTCTATTCACACGATGGAATATTATGCAGCTCTAAGAAGAAATGAAGTCATAAAGCATATGACAACATGGATGAACCTGGAGGACATTATGCTGAGCAAAGCAAGCCAGACACAAGGACAAATACTGTATGATTGCATTACTATGAACCAAATATCTTGTGTAACATATTGCTTGATTAAAAAAAGTTTGTATGTGCCCAGTACATTTAATTGGGAAATATATGCATTTATTTATCTGTGATTACTTTTTTAGCATTTAATTGTTTATATATAAATGTACAAAATAAAGTTTAAAAAAAAGAAAAAAAAAGAGTGATTAAAAGATGGTTATTATGAAAAAGGGAAGTTACAGGGGGCATGAGAGCTGATTTCAAAAATCTGGTGGGAGCCTGTAATGAGTTTTTACCAAAAAACAGAACTAAAGACAAAAAACAATGTTACAGGATGACAAATTTAGGATAAAGAAAATTTCCAACAACTGTAACAATATCATTAACCATTCAAGCAGAGGATATTTGGGAAATCTCTTCAGGTGGATGAGGAAAACTCCTACACATCCTTCAAGACCCATCTCAGCTCTTCCTGCCTCAGGAAGCCTTCCCAGATCACCTACTTGGTCCAGTTCAGCACTCTGAACATGACCCACTACAGATTTTACAGCGGTTACCTGCTTACATGACTCTTTATCAAACCACCCAGTGAATTCTTCAGAAACACACCTTTGTACCATCAATACCCAGACTAATGCCTGGAACAGAGCAGACACTCAGAAGATGTCAATTGGGGAAAATAATTGAATGGTCAGAAGAGATTTGTGATTTAGGGGGGGTTTGAAGTCGATGGCCTACAAATTCCTATCCAAATCAAATATGTGATGATTTCTTGGTTATATTTTCTAACATCTAAGTTATTTTTTACCAAAGCTCATCAGGATAAATAACTAGCATCAAAACAACAGCTTGAAGCATGAAAGGAGGATTAAACACTCAGTCTACTGTTCTTTGATTTATTTGTTTTTTTCCCCACATAATGCCCAATGGTCCATTTTGTGGTAGACATGACTTTTTCGCTCTGATTGGTCAATTTGAGAGCCAACTGGCTTAAACAACTGGTCCCTGCCTCTAAGAGTAAGTTTATGGACAAAGGTTAGTTGGGGAATTAAGAGTTATAAGGAAATACGCATTTGACTCAAATAACAAAACAAAAATAACTTGCCTCCAGGTTATAGCCATATTGTGAATTACCATTCTACTAAGATCTGAAAGATGAAAATCTGCAGGCAGTTTAAAAAGCTGGTCAGTTTCCCCTCACTCCTCTTTCCAGTACACTTCCAAGTTCAGAAGGTTTAGGACATTAGCGCTCTTTGTAAATCTCTTAACATATATACCTGGTCCCCAGGGCCAGTGAGCAAGTGACTCTTTGCAAGGCTGCAGATAAATAGAAGCTGTAAATTTGGAATGAAAGGTGAGAAGTATTTTCTAAGAATGGTTTATGGTAAGGGTTGAAAGAGGAAGAAAAGAAATGGAAGCTGATGAACTATGAAATGATTGAACTGGAGGGTAATATTTGAAAGTGCTCAGGACTTTGCATCTTACACAACAGTTAAGGTCATGGAAAAATATTCATGGAAAAAAAGGAATTATAATTTAACATGGTATAATCCATTAGATTTTTGTTTGTTTTCTTTTGTTTTGCTTTGTTTTGTTTTTAGGAAATGCATTTCAATTAAATTCAACAAACAAATACTGTGGATCTACAATGTGCAAAGCTCAGAAGTGGGGAGACATGGCTAAATATAACATGTTTTTTGTCTCAAAATATTATTAATATAGTTGTGAGGAAGAGAATTAAAATTATACTTAGGATAAGGATAACATTAACATTTATTAATTTCTACCATATTCTTCTAGAAAAGTCCATATGGAGAGTTATAAGATCATAAACACTGGAAGTAATCCAAATCTTGATTCAAAACCCAGATATACCACTTACTCACTGCGTGATATTGAGGGAGTTACTTAACCTCTCTGCATCTCAGTTTCTGATCTATGAGTATGAAATAACCAAAGTGCCCACTTTACAAGGCTATTGTAAGAATGAAGTGAGTCAATATTAGTTAAATATTTAGAAAAATGCAATAGTGTTGTAGCATTATCTATAATTTTCATCTCTAGGTGCATAAACTACATTGCATTTAATAGATCTCTTCTGGCAAGATTTTATTATTCCCATTTTACAGGTGAAGAAATTGAGGTTCAGAGAGATTAATTCAAACACTCAAGGACACAGAGCACATAAGGGTTAAAGCTAGGAAGTAAATACCAGTCTGACTCTAACATCTATGTTCTTATCACTGTGTTTCACTGCATCCAAGGTAACAATAATACAACATAAAAGGAAGTAAGAACGAAATGAAAGTTCTGGGTAAAAGCGTTGGGAATGCAGGGAGGAAGCACATGGATGGTTTCGTGGAGGAGGTGGCTTTTGAGTTGAGCTTGGAGGAAGGATTTGTCCACCAACTTGCCCTCATACCCCCAGGAAAGACAGCTTTGATGGGCTTTGGTTCCAGACTATCCAATGCCTGGTTTTTGTCAGCTTGGTGGCGTTTCTGTGTGAGACAAGCTACAGCTGGTATGAAGAGTAAGTGCTCAATAATGCTCATGGAATGAGGAAGGAAGACTGATGAGGGACTGGCATTCCAGGTTTTAAGCAGAACCTTAGCTAAGGAGCTCAATGGCATTCAACCAACCCATTAGCCAGGCATCTTTCTGCAAAGTAGCTGGAGTCTCCTTTGTTTAGAAAGAGATCGGTGCATTTCAGAACACACAGAGTCTTTGGGGCTTAATTAATAATTCCTCTTTAATATGAAAAATAAAACTGCAAATACATTGTGTGATGAGATTTCTGAGCTGTAAGTAATCTATTTTTTTCAAACATAATTTCTTTCCTATTTACTTAATCCATTATGCTAATTAATGAAAACAACAGCTTCCAGGAATGTACCAAGATTTTGTTTTTGTTTTCGTGTAGCAAAACTTCTATTATTTTCGCAATATTTATTGCCTGAGAGGATAGATTTACCCATTCTTTGCATCACCCCTTCAGCAAAAAGGGTGAGATAACAGTGAGTTACAAGAACTCAGAACTGCAAAGACTTCAAAGAGCTTCAGCAAGAACTCTCCCCCAAGGAGACAGAAATGTGTTTGAAAAGATAAGATATATACACATGCAATCAAGTTAACTAGCTAAACAAGTATAAGATAGTAAACCATATCGCAAGACAGGCCAGAAAAGTGTGAGGGATTGTGCCCAACTTGGTGGAAAACGATATCTACTCCAATGGGGATTTTTATTTTTACTGAGTTCATGTTCATCAGAGCATAATTGAGAAAAGGCACTTTTCAAGGAATCGCATAATATACAAACTATCCAGGCTCTGAAAATTATTTCCGGTGGGCTCAAGCTTGGCCAAAATCTGGAGGAAAAATAGTGCCTCCCATAACTTCTAACAGTTCAAAGCAAAAAACGGTTTGGGGATTGTCATTTCTTATTAAGTTTGTAAGCATCAAGGAAGCTGAAGAGTAAAAAAGTGAAAGGGTTTCTGCCAATAGTCTGCCTCCTGATCTAGGTACTGGCTATACCCGTGTGCTCACTTTGTAATAATTCATTTAAGATTTGTATACTTTTCCATATGGATGTTATATACATTCTATATACATTATGCTTCTATATACATTTTATAGTAAGAAACAGAATAGAACAAACTACTCAGTCAAGTGAGCATTTTCCGTCTTCCTTTCCTCCTGAGTTTCCAGTCACCTTTAAGCACAATGACCTTGTATTTCACATGGAATTACTTTTTGTCTCATCTATTTGTGTAGTCAATTACTTTAGGACATCCTTTCTAATCCCTCATATCTTTGCTAAAAGCCTTTTATGGCTCTGATAGAAACCTAGATTCCCTTTATGCTGTAAAACTTAAATATCTTTGGTCCTCAAAAGGGATTTTCAAGTTTTTGCTCAAGGAAAAAAAAAATGTCATGGAAACATCTGGAAAGGCTGTTCTCTCTGTGGTTATCATAAAGATGATATGGCTCCAGAAAAGATGGACATTAAAAGGCTCCCTTCCTGCTAGGGAGAAGTTTCTGCACTAAGAATGGGGAATTGCAGGGCCTGGCTAGATAGCTCAGTGGATAAAGAGCGCGCTGGGGTACCACATGGGAGGCCCTGGGTTCAGTTCCCGGGGACCTCTCTGAGCGGGCAGACGGCCTTGAGAAAGGCAAGCCGCCGTGGGCGGGGCAGAGCTGC
>PVKH010033984.1:0-11934 GCA_004027955.1 Chaetophractus vellerosus
CCTATTTGCTTGTGTGGAGTGGAGGATTTCAGAGGGCTATAGTTTTTAAAATATAGTTTATATTTTATTAACTTTAGGGCACACTAATGTAGCCTTCCAGAGCATACCAGGATGTTTGAGGTGGTTTAATAGTGAAGGCAATCCAGCTATCTACCTTTATTTCAATTTCAAGAAATAAAGAATATATAGGATATGATGATTTCAACTTGCTGATTTAGGGTAAAATAGTTCATTTAGATGCATCACAAATTAATCTTTTCACAGAATCAGAATAAGCAATTGAAATTCTGTTTTGCTGCAAGCTGCTCCATGATGTCTGTGGGGACTGGTTTTGTTTATTTGCTGCTATATGATAGTCTTAGGTAAACAACATTCAGCTCTATCTACAATCATCTGGGTAGGCGTCAACATTTTTATTATGCAACTTAAAAATGAAAACGCCAGATCTGCTGCACTTAGCAAAACAGCAAGATATCATTCAGTGTAAAACAAACCCCTACCACCTTCTTGTCGAATAACCTTGGTCTTTAAAGACCATCCCCACACAATCAGTCATTTCCATATGCCTTGTATTCTTTCCATATTCTAGGGCTTTTTCTCAACGTTTTGTTTCTCTGGGCTGAATTTCATCTCAGTTGATTGCCCAATTCACTTTTCATTCAGTCATAATTGTTTTTTGAATTGTCTTAAATTCTCAAATGGATTATGACAATTTGAAAATTAACAATGGCGCCTTAATTGCATGGGGCTATGTGATCCACAAAACCCTGTTGGCTGATGTTTCCCCCCACCTGTAATTTTTTTTTTGAACCAAATGTGAAAAGGTAGAAATGCATGCACAAGCAGAAAACACATGTGGTTGTGATTTACAAAAATGATTCGCTTTCCAATATTTGGAAATAAACAGATATTTGCAAAAACCATTTTAATACAGAAATTAATAATAATAAAAAAGAACCCTCAATCTGGTTTTCTTTCTTTCCAACTTAGTCTCTTCCTCTTGTGGAAGTGAGAACATATGCAAGCAGGCCAACGTTTTCTGTATGTGTATGGAAATTAAGATTCAGGAAAATAATCATTATTCTTTAATTATCTAACCTCGCCTGGGCTCTCAGTGCAGCTTGGCAATCCTCTCACTTGTCCCTGGTTGGCTCCCTCTAGAATTTCTCCTGAGGCAGCTGTTCCAAACCTTTAAACTTATGCCATTCTTCTCATTCCCCTCATTCTCAGCCTTTCGCCTTGCCTCATAATTTACAGAGAATATAGGAGCTTCTAAGCGGTCTCCTTGGACTTCTCACCACCAGTCTCACCTAAAAAGCACACATCTTTTAACCTCTTCCACCCTCAGTCTTGAAACAGGTTGTGTGTGTGTGTTTCCTTTTTCCCCCTTTCATTCAATATTAAACTTTTGGGTGCAATGGATTCTATCTCCTCTGGCCTCTCTAGGAGTAAATCTCTGTCTTTTGCTCTTCTCTGGTCCCCTCTCTTCAGCCCACTAAAGTGACCAAGTTTAGTCTGCATTATCTTGAGCCTCCACCCCCTTTCTTCTTGTCTTATCCATCCTTGGCCCTTAGTGTGCAGCCAGTTCTCTCTTCCATCTGATGTCCTCCTCCCCATTCACTGTGCACTGGGGTTAGTAAAAGAAGGCCACATCTACTCCAGTAATCTAAGGATCTCCTGGGAGATTTTCCCCACCTACTCTTTTCTCACAGCTCATCATCTCTGTTCTCTATTTCCTGGTTCTTTACTTTTGCCTTCAGATAGTAGTTTCTGGATGTTCAATTTTTCATCTTACAACTTTCCCTGGTTATATCTTTCATGTACTTCCCCATCGACCCTGGGTCCTAACCTGACCTCTCAGACCAAAGTTTGGCTCCCTCGGCCAGCAAAGGGGGTTTGAGGTGTTTTTCTAAACTAGGGAGCACTTTGAAAAAGCAGCCTCTACTTCTTCAGCTCCCATTCATTCCTCATCCCACTGAACATGGTCTTGCTAAGATAACCAATGACTTCCTAATTGCTAGACCCAATGGCCCATTTCCAATTTTTTCTTTTTCAGATTACCAATCACCACACATATCTTCACTGAATACTTACTGTTTTAATTGGTTCTTGGGATCCAAACGGGGAATACATGGTCTCTGCCCCTAAGGATATTACAATCTAGGGAGGACAAAGGACAAATAGATAGGCAGGTACAATTCAAGATATAAAGTCTACACATGGAAAAGTGCTCATTTTCTTTTTCCTCCCCTGAGATGGCTCCCTCATCTGTTTGCTCATTATTTGTGCTTTTTGTTTGTGCTTGATGTCTGCTCATTGTTGTTTTTTTGCTTGTTGTATGCTCATTGTCTGTTTTTTCTTTAGGAGGCACCAGAAACCAATGCCGGGACCTCCCATGTGGGAGGTGGGTGCTCAACTGCTTGAGCCACATCTGCTCCCTTATTTTTATGCCTGAAACTGAGGCTTGAGGGATGACTAGGAGCTCCCTAGGTGGGATGGAACCAAGGGTGACAGTTCAGGAAGAGGGAGCAGTATATACAGTATATACCAAGATCCAAAAGACTGAGAACAAGAATATTCAGTCAAGTTGGAGGAGTTCAGGACAATTGGGGCAGAGAGTTTAATGTGTGTAGTATAAGAAATGGGGCTGGATAGGTAGGCAGGGGTTAGGTCATTGAAGGCCACATGAGCCATTTTAAAGAGTTTGGGCATTGTTTAAGGGCAGGGTGAAACTACTGAAATATATTATGAAGGGAGTGAAATTATCATAGTTGAAGTTAGAAATATTACTCTGAGTGCTGAGTAGATGATGAATTGAGTGAACGCAAACCTGTGGTAATCATAACAAACTCTTAGGATTCTTTTTTTTTTCTTTGCCTTTTTTTTATTTTTAAAGAAGCTTTAGATTACCTAAATGTTACATAAAAAATACAGAGGATTTCCATATACCCCACACCTCTCCCTCCCACACTTTCCCCCATTAACAACGTCTTTCGTTAGCGTGGTACATTTGCTACAACTGATGAACACATATTGAAGCATTGCTACTAACCGTGGGCTATAGGTTACATTATGGCTTACACTCTGCACCGCACAATTTTATAGGTTTTGAGAAAATGTATAAAGGCCCGTACCCATCATTGAAAAGTCATGCAGAATGATTCCAAAGTCTTAGGATTCTTAGATCCTGAGCAATAGAGAATCACAACTTTTGGATAATCAAAATTCCTTGATAACCCCCATATTCGGACCTGACTTTTCATTTATTCAACACATATTTAATGAACATCTACCACATGCTCAGGAACTATTCTATACACCAGGGACAGGGTGGTGTGTAAAGCATGCCAGTTTCCTGTCTTCTGGGAGCTCCTTATTGCTGTATACCTTGATGAACAAAGGAGCCAAATGACAAAAGGATAAACAGGGTTGGTTACCTCTTCTCATATGGGCAAAGCTACTTAGAGAGTTTCCTATGCCAATTTTCCTCTCTTCCTGAAAAGAAGACTTGAACTCTGAAGGATTCAAGGAGAGAAAGTCCATAGGAGAGATTGCCTCGACCCATTTGACGTAGCAAAGATGTAGGACCACATAGGTAGACAGAGTTGGAAAATTACTCTGATTGAACATTAGTAAGTTTTCTTGCTTCACAAAGTTTGGAGTAAGGGAAGGAAAGAGAGAAATCACAAACAATAAGCCTAAGGAGAACGCTTCAAAGATGACTATACATTCAACCAGCCAAGTTCTAATCAGTTTGCTGGGGACATATCTGGTGACACTAGTAGTTAATGGTCCTTTGCTGCTGTTTTATCGTCCTGTTGGTGTAACTGAGCCCCCTGATGAGTTCCCAGAGAATATCAAGGGGTGAATACAAATTCCCAATCTTGAAAAATCAGTTTGACAATCAAATAAAACAAATTCCTGACTTTGTCATTCTTTCATATGCTGCAAAGAACACCAATGCCATCGAGCTTGTCTGAGAATAAAGATGAGGAAATTGTCAGTCATCAGCTGCAGCAGTAGCAAATGAAAACAATGCTTTAGGAGACATTTATTACCAATTTCAATTCGGCTTTTATTTGTGGTTGCAAACATGTTGAGAGTTTCTCCATTTTTTTTTTTAGGAAAAAAAAATAAAAGAAATCCATAATTAATTTTATGGGGAGAAGAAAGTATTTGTAACCAAGAAGATACTGAGGAAAGGCAACAGACAAATTTATATTTGTGGAACACAGAATCTCTTTTTTAGAATTGAAGTCTGTTTTATTGAGTATGAATGACTCTGTTGTGCTTTTTCTTAATACTTTTTAATTAGAGAAGTTTACAGAAAAATCATGTAAAAAATACAACATTTTCATGTACCCCTCTATTGTTGACACTTTGCATTAGTGTGTTATATTGTAACAATTGATCAAGGAATATTAAAATTGTACTATTAACTATAGTCCATAGTTTATATGAGGTATATATTCCCCCATATACCACCCCATTGTTAACACCTTGTATTAGAGTTATACATCTGTTATAATTCATGAAAAAACATTTTTATACTTGTACTTTTAACTATAGTCCATGATCTACAGTAGGATTCACTGTGTTATACAGTCCTGTTTTAGCATGGGAACCTAAAATTTCCCCATACAACTACACTCACAGTAATGTGCTACCACCACCACCACCCATTTCCAAAACTTTACAATCAACCTATCCAGAAATTCTGTACAATTTAAGCATCAACTCCCCATTGTCTACCCCTAATCCATCCTCTGTTAACCTATATTACAGATTCTAACTCCATGAGCTTGCTTATTATAATTAGTTCATATCCACAAGATCATACAATATTTGTCCTTTTATGTATGGCTTATTTCATACAATATTATGCCATCAAGTTTCATCCATGTCGTTACATGCATCGGGACTTCATTTCTTTTTATAGCTGAAAAATATTCCATTATGTATACCTACCATATTTTGTTTTTCTATTCATTGATGGATGGACACTTGAGTTGCTTCCATCTTTTAGCAATTGTGAATAATATCACTATCACATTGGTGTGCAAATATTTGTTTGAGTCCCTTCATTCATTCTTCTGGGTATATACCCAGTACACCAGATTGCTGGCCTTGTAGTAATTCTATACTTAGTTCTCTGAGGAACTGCCAAGCTATCTTCCACAGTAGCTGTACCATTTTCCATTCCTAGCAGTAATGAATGAGTGTTCCTACTTCTCCATATCCTCTCCAACACTTGTAATTTTCTGTTTTGTAATATTAGCCATTCTAGTTGGTGTGAAATGATATCTCACTGTGGTTTTGATTTGCATTTCAACCGGAAGTCTTTTTGTTGACTGTAAGAAATGGTGGGCATGCAAGTAAAACACAGCATACTTCCTCAAGAGGATTTGTCTCTGGGCCCATATTAACCCCAGATCTGATAAGCACAACATTGGAGTGCAGCCCTGATGTGGGAAAACACTTGCAACTTCTGCCTTGAATCACTTGCTATATGAAGTTGGGCAAGTGTCTTATCCTCACTGAACCCTTAATTTCTTTATCTGCATAACTGGGGTAATAAAGCCCACTTCCTAGAATTGCTATATAGATGAAATAATACATGTCAAAGTTCTAGTAAATTATTTGGTACATAGTCTTTGATGAATAAATGGAAGCTTTTATTATTATTGTTTTTGTATTGAGTAGCACTTTGAACTACTTCTCTCACTCTCCCCTAAAAGTTTAAAACACTTTAGTAATTATTAATTATTAACTTCAAGGTACAGATAGAAAAATTGTCAAAAAGATACAAAATACTTATCCCAGGCCACAGAGTTAAGAAAGAAAATTCCAGGTATCTAAGTTCTTTCCAGACTAAAATCCAGTCTGACTTCTATATGATGATGACCTTTTGGGGACAGCCTCAGAGGTCTGAGATTGTTCAGTTCCCTGGAGTGGCATTATCAAAACCTCCTGCTAGTATATCTGTTCCTCTCAAAAGAGGAGGGTCCTTTCCTCTTCTGGCTGTGATTCCAGGGCTGCCCAAACCCAGCAAAGAGCAAAAGAGAACAGAGAACAAGCAACCTATTGGGATGAAGCTAATGTCTCAGTGGAGACAAATGCCTCTTTTGCAGACTGCCCCATCTCTTAGCTCCCAGCCTGGCATGGTTTGACTTTGTATTGCCAACCTTTTACTCCGTGAGGCGATGTCTGACTGACTATGCCTTTGAATTGTGACACTCCCAGCATATCATCCGCCTTGACCTTGGTTCTAGTTTCACAAGATGTGCATGAGCCCCACCCACAAACCACTGTTTTGCACTGATCCATGACCCATGATCCAAGATGACCAACACCAGCCATAAAAACTGGGAACAGACTTTCCCACCAAATGTTTGTAAATATAGGGGGAAATTCAAAAAAATAGAGCCATGTAGACTCTTGGATGTTGCTCCTCTTGGGGGAAGGAGAAAGGATATAGGTTGATATTCCTACTGTACCCCACCCCAATATTATCATCATCATTATTAACCCACAGCTCACCTGACATTTTACAGACAAGTTGAAGTCATTGTTCTCTCCAGAAATAAGCAAAGTAATAGTATGGAAAATTGAAAATCACATTCAGTTGCCAAGCCTTATTTTGGCCAAAAGATTCAAATATTTGTCCTTTTATGTATGGCTTATTTCATACAATATTATGCCATCAAGTTTCATCCATGTCATTACATGCATCGGGACTTCATTGGCAGAGTGAAGCTGATAGGTCTGAGCACATAGTGGGTCTGTGTCAAGCATACACGTACACACACGCATGCACATGCATTGCCATCAGTATGTCAGAATTTTTTTCTCTCCAGATGGGGTAGAACATTTGAAGTATCAGCTCACATTTTGTGAAACTTGACAAATCACTCATAAACCTCTCTCCATCCTTAATCTGTGATTGAAATTCCCTGAGAAGTTCTCAGATGGCCTCAGAATACTTCTTGTACTCATGTCAAGTACTTTGTTGACACCAACAGGAATTTTACTCGTGTAAGAGGTGTCGAATCAGGCCCTGGACATGTGAAGCAGACCAGAAGCATTCTCAAGGTACCAAAGAATTAAGAGGCGACTACCACAAGAGCAAACATCCCTGGGTACCCATTAGCTGCAATAAACAGAGCACATTTGGCAGCGTGTTTTTTGACATCGATTTACAAGTCAGTTTGCCAAGCCACTTGTTCTTTTCTGTGTGAAATGTTAGTGGAAGAAAAAGAGAGGAGCTGGTTGTTCCATTATTGTATAATTGTATGATATTGCATAATAAGAATTGGTCATCTGATATTCAAGATATTCAAGACAGTGCACAGAGGCAGTACTTTGGCAGGAAGTTTGATTCCCTTTCCACTGAACTTCTAAGCACTGGCTTACACAAAGCCAGCCCTGTGACTTATAGCTCCACTCTAGAATAAATAACCATATGTATAGGTATAAGCATTTCTAAGGGAAATTTAATTTAGGAAACTATTTTAAAAACTCTCCTTGAATATATCTTGTAAACCAGGGCATTGAAAAGGTCTGAAACATATTAATTCAATATCTCTTGATTGGTCTTTTAAAAAGAACTTTTTAAAATCAATGTCCTTTTATTCTTGTCTTAGCATTTAATTTCATTTGCATATGACTAAGGCTGTTTCTTTTTTAGTAAATCTAATTTGCTAGAGTTTGGCCCCCAACATAGAAAGAATGGCATCCTCTGAGACAGGGCTGCCAACTACAGCAAGTAGTGTTGTAAGAAAATTTGATCTATATACTTTTCAAACTTCTCAGATGTGATCACTGACATTTGGCCTGATGAAGGAAACCCTGGGGATTGGAAAAACACAAAGCATGCTACTGTACTGACATGTAAAATGCTTTATAATCTGTCTTTATCTTTCATGGCTGCTGTGGCCTGGATAAATTAGACCAAATTGAGCTAAGCACTGTCCTTGGCTACACTCACGTCACTATTTTCAAAAGCTAATAGGAGCTGTGTGTGCACATCCGAGGACAGAATTTGGCCCTTTTGTCTTTGCATAAATAGTTGCTTTAGTTGAGATGATTATTCCCGAATGACTGTTTATAAGCAGTGCTTTTTTCCAGTTTAAATTTCTTTTCACTTTATTCTTCACAGTCAAGGCATATATGAATATGGAAAATTATAACTCAAAATCTTCAGTTTCTGACCAAATAAAAATCTCCCCAATAAAACCCCTGAATATTGCAAATGAACTGGGAAAAAAGTAAATCAAGTCCTATAAATGGTAGCAAAAACAGAAGTAACACTGAGAAAAAGTGTTAATGTTCATTAATGGTAACAATCTGATTAAAATTTAAATAACACATTGATCCTTTGCCTTTCAAAAGGGAAATTTGTCATTAAATATTTTCAAGGAAAATACAGGTCACCAAATATATGTACTTACTTAGATATAAAAATAGCTGAAATTAACCGTTAAGGCAGCTCCTTTCCCCAGTCCCCTGAAATATTACATAAATCTTGCTTTTTTCCAATGACTAAACCTGTGAAAAAGAAGAGAACCAAAGTTTTTATTACTGGAAATTACAACCTTGGGTCATCTTTGAATTTCCTTCTAGTGTATCACACACATACAGGGACCTTAAAGTTTTGCAAGAAATTACTTACATAAATCAATACATGATATTAATAATAGGAAAGACACTCTAGAATCTCTTGACTCTTTAAGGCACTTACAAGAGTTAGCTCATTTCCTTTGTGCTTTAAGCAAGTCTCCTTATTTACTGTTGCTTATTGCCCTTTTGCTAAAGACGATCAATTTAAAACTGTATTTAGTTGGATATTGAAACAGGGACTTTCAAAAAATCAATTACTATATACATTATCTCTGCTTTATCAACAATTGCAAGTTAAATATTTTCATTTTTTGCAGGATGAATAATTTATGCAAAAATAATCCCACTGAGTTCTTTGAGTGGTTGATAATTTGTCTAAAATAGTAGACTTTTTTTTTTACTACCTGCCAATGTGAACAGATTCCAGGTATTTGAGACCCATCATATCTCTGCTTGAAACATTTTGAATACCAACTCCAAAAACTCGACATTAATAAAACATTAAAGTTCCTACTTAAGCCCATAAAAGTCAAGAAATCCAGAGTTAAGGTCGACCCAGCTCTCTTAACTCTGTTCTCCTGCATGTATGCATGGGTGATGGGACAGAAGTGCAGGCTGTTGCTTAAATCAGTCTTCCTGCATAATCTGAAAATGTAATTGAATTAGTGTATAAAGTATTTACACACCATGCAGTGGAGAGCCCAACATACTATATTATCCACATATCTTTTCAAAGGCCTTCATTTTAACTCCTCACTGCAGTGTTCCTGCGAGGCTTCCTCAAACATTCAGAAATTGGACTTGCAAATACAATTTCCCTTCTTTTATGAGGCTTCAAGATGAGTGATGCACACTAAGCTTTCCTCCTTGCCTTTCAGCTCCTGGCCAGACAGATAGAGTTTAGGTAACATTCTTCCTTTTGGTTAACATCCTCAGGGTTTGCTGGGCCAGACAATGACAATGTGAAAATCTGTGGTTAAGGATTATTTTATGCTCTAATTCATCAACTAGATGCAGGATGGCTTGCCATATTAATATGAAAATTAAAGTTAGAATGAGTTTAGAAATATATATGTTGTCTAGCAGGGAGGTTAAGAGCACAGGCTTTGATTTTAGATAGACTCAGTTTCCAACTGTGTCCTTCCTCTGCCACTTACTGTTACTTAACCTTCCCATACCTCAGTTTTCTCCTCTGTAAAATGGGGATTACAATAATACTTACGATTTTTAGGATTCAATGAGATTATGAGGATTCAATGAGATAATGTGTACAGAGTGGTTGATATGTGCTAAACACTTTATAAATGGTTGCAGTTATTATTACTCATTTTGGTAGGCAATAGTGGCATATTGCTTCAATTCATCCCTTTTCCTTCTTTTTTTATAGAGCGTGGGCCAGGAGTCCAAAGTAGAGTTTAAATGTTTGAAAATGTTAGATATGAAATTTAACAATAAACATAAAAAAGATGTTCATCCTTAGGCATGGTTTAAGAAGTACACTATGATATCATTTTTCATCTTTCAAATTGGCGAAGATAAAAATGAATGGTAATATCCAGTGTTGGGTATGGGGAGACCTTCTCATCCACTGAAATGGGTATAAACGGGTACACCATTTTGAAAGGCAGTCTGACAATGTGTATAAAAATTGAAAACATGCATCTTCTTTGACTCATCAGTTTTACTCCCAGAAATTTATTTTAAGGAAATAATCAGTGAAGAAAGAGTTCAAGAATATTCATAAAAACGTTAATTAAAATTGGAAAGGACCTAAATGTTTATTAAAATAAGGGTGTTAAAGTAAATTATGAAACCATCCTACAATGGTATACTATGTAACTATTAAAAATGAATGAGTTTTATGTATGTAATAGGCTTGATTGAGTAGTTATAAATTGTAGGGCGTACACTTGAAATGGTTTCTTTTTTTCTTCCATTAACAGTTACCAGTTCCTTTCTTTCTGGGCACTGGGTTTCTGTAATCACATCTCAGTCTGCTTGCATACCTTTTCTGTTACTTTTGGCTCTTTGAAAAGCCTCATTATGTGTTTTAAGGCTTAAGGCCAGGGCTGGCTTCATGGACGTGCAACCTGAACAATCACATTGGACCATGTGCCCAGACAGGCCCTGCACTTGGTTTAATGCTCTCCTGTCCCAGTCTTGAAATTCTTAACAAATTAATCATTGAACTTGTGTTTTGTAAGTCAAGTCTGATGGGACGATGGAGCACACACTTGAGCAGAGGAGATATGTGCAATAAGCACGCCTTCCCTTCTTTGCCACTCTTTGTGCATATAGCACATTCTTGAAGCTCCAAGAGCATGGAATTCTGGTGGACCTGTGATACATGGGAGTTCAGTGGGACTCAAAGTGAGTACAGCATAAGCATGTTACATCCAGGACAGAACAAGTAGGGTCCCTGACAGCCCTGGAGGGAAACCAGAACTTGTTTAGAATGCAGAAAGAAAGCAGTGACACTCTGAGAAAAAGGAACTCTGTAATACCCTTTCTTTTTTTTTTAAAGTTTTATTTTTTATTTATTACATATCCCACCCTTTCTGCCTGTTCCCGCTGTGCTCATTTTTGCGTTCTTCTGTGTCTGCTTGTCTCCCCCTCTGCGGTGACTCGCCAAGTCAGCTCACCGTGCGGTGGCCCGCCTGCTCATTGCAGCCTACCCTGCTTGCAGGGGCTTGCCCTGCCCATAGCGGCCTGCCCTGCCCGCAGTGGCCTGCCCTCAAGGCAGGCTGCCTGCTCAAGGAGGCCCCGGGACCCAAACCTGGGGCCTCCTATGTGGTAAACCGGCACCCTACCAATTGGGCCACAGCCGGCCCCCTGTAATATCCTTTCTTATTGATGTCATCTCCCTAAATTAGCCAACCACTTATGCTGAAAAGGATGAATTAGAAGGAAAGGCAAAGATGAGGCTGCCCCTTATTCCTTTTCCTTTCCGTCTTTCCTTACTCATCAGTAAGCTAAAAGTAGGGAGTGTTGTAAAATGCATGTGCATTAAGAGTAGAAATAAAAACACTTGAGTTTCCACTGTTCTGCTTTGAATGAAAGACATATGCATATATGAGCTTTAGCATATGAATTTTGTAAATTTGATGATTCCACATACAAGTTAAATTTTTTATATTTGCATTTAAAACTGGCATTGTGCAATATAAAGAGGAATGATACAATTCATGCTAATAATTTAAATTTTTAATTTTTCGTTACTTAGAACAACATTAAATAGCAAAACACAGGGGCCGGCTCGATAGCCCAGTGGATAGGGCGCCGGCATACCACATGAGAGGCCCCGGGTTCGATTCC
>PVKH010033985.1:0-11932 GCA_004027955.1 Chaetophractus vellerosus
AGAAACAGCACCATAAAGTGGATGCTGATTTAGAGCATACACAGCCTCCTGGAGAACATTGTCCCAGCCCTGCAAGGTATTGCCGCTCAGTTGGTGCTGTAATTGAGTCTTCAAAAGGCCAGTCCACCGTTCTATCAGTCTAGCTGCTTCAGGGTGATGGGGAACATGGTAAGACCAGAGGACTCAATAAGCATGTGTCATGAAGTGGGTTGCTTGATCAGAAGCAATACTGTGTGGAAAACTGTAATGGTGGATAAGGCATTCTGTAAGTCCACGAATGGTACTTTTGGCAGAAGCATTGCATGCAGGGAAGGCGAACCCATATCTATTCCAGTCAGAACAAACCACTGCCCCTTCCGTGATAGAAGTAGTCCAATGTAATCAGCCTGCCAGCAGGTAGCAGGCTAATCACCTTGGGGAATGGTGCTATTTTGGGTGCTGAGTGGGGGTCTCTGCTGCTGGCCCGTTGGGCACTCAGCAGTGGCTGTAGCCAGGTCGGCCTTGGTGGAAGTCCATGTTGCTGAGCCATGCATAGCCACCATGGCCACTTTGTTCATGAGCCCATTTTGCCCAGGAGTGGCTGGGCAAAAGGCCAAGTGGTATCCATAGGCTAGTTCATCTATCCACTTGGTTATTAAAATCTGCTGCTGCTGGGGGCCGGCTGTAGCCCAATTGATAGGGCGCCGGTTTACCACATAGGAGGCCCCAGGTTCGGTTCCTGGGGCCTCCTCGAGGGGGCAGACCGCCTTGAGAAGGCAAGCCGCCCCGGGCAGGGCAAGCCGCCGCAGCGGGGTAAGACAAGCAGACACAGGAGAACGCAAAAATGAACACAGCAAGAACAAGCAGAAAGCGGGGGGATAGGTAATAAATAAAAAATAAATCTTAAAAAAAAAAAATCTGCTGCTGCTGAAACCACCCTTTGGTGAGCAGTCACATGTGACACAAATACCTTTATGTTTTTTTTTGGTTTTTGTGTGTGTTTTTTTTTGCCTCTCAGAAAGATCTATCCACATACCTCTCCCCCAGACCTCTTTGTCACCAATTTTCCGATCATGTTCCTTCCATGTCCCTGACCATACAGCCAAAGCATTGGCAACAGTCCATGAATCAGTGCACAAACACACCTCTGGCCATTTACCCTTCTAAGCAAAATGAACAACCAGGTGCACTGCTCAAAGTTCTGCCCACTGGGAAGATTTCCCATCACCACTGTCCTTCAGGGATGTCCCAGAAGGGGCCTTAGTGCTGCAGCTGTCCACCTTTGGGTGGTACCAGTAAATCACACACAACCATTTGAACAACAGGCCCAAGTTTTCTCTTCCTCAGTCAACTGATCATAAGGAAGTCCCCAAGAGGCCAAAGCTGTGGGCTGGGAAAGAGAAGGTAACGTGGCAGGTCTGGGGGCCATGGGCATTTGGGCCACTTCCTCATGTAACTTACTTGTGCTTTCAGGACCACTTCCACTGTATTATGGACTGCTGCTCTGCACGCCCAACTTTATGGCTTGGCGGGTCAGCCAGCCAGTTCAGGATAGGCAGCTCAGGTCTCATGGTAACTTATTAGTTATAGTTAAGCTTTTGGTCTCTACTAAGGCTCAGTAGCAGGCCAAAAGCTGTTTCTCAAAAAGAGGGTAGTTACCTGCAGAGGATGGCAAGGCTTTGCTCCAAAATCCTAAGGGTCTGTGCTGTGATAGGAGCCTGCCAAAGGCCCCAGACAGCATCTCTTTTTGCCACTGAAACTTCCAGCACCACTGGATCTGCTGGATCATGTGGTCCAAGAGGCAGGGCAGCTTGCACAGTACACTGGACCTGTTGCAGAGCCTCCTTTGTTCCAGTCCCCCACTCAAAACTAGCAGTTTTTCAGTTCACACAGTAAATGGGCTGGAGTACCACACCCAAACGAGGACCATACTATTTCCAAAAATCCAGAGGCTAACAAGGCATTGTGCCTCTTTTTTTCATTGCAGGAGATGCCAGATGCGACAGCTTATCCATTACCTTAGAAGGGATACCTTGACATGCCCCACACCACTGGACACCTAGAAATTTCACTGAGGTGGAAGGACCATGAATTTTTATTGGATCTATCTCTCATCCTCTGGCACACAAATGCCTTACCAGTCTAGAGCAGTTGCTAGTTCTTGTTCACTAGGTCTAATCAGGATAGATATCATCAATATAATGGACCAGTGTGATGTCTTGTGGGAGAGAGAGACGATCAAGGTCCCTGCGGACAATATTATGACATAGGGCTGGAGAGTTGATACACCCCTGAGGCAGGACAGTGAAGATATATTGCTGGCCTCATCCACTGAAAATAAACTGTTTCTGGTGGTCCTTACTAATGGCAATTAAGAAAAAAGCATTTGCCAGATCAATAGCTGCATACCAGGTACCAAGGGAAGTGTTGATTTGCTCAAGCAATGATACCACATCTGGGAGAGCAGCTGTGACTGGTGTTACCACCTGGTTGACAATAATCTACTGTCATCCTCCAAGATTCATCTGTTTTCTTCACAGGCCAGATAGGATTGTTGAATGGGGATGTGATGGGAATCACCACTCCTGCATCCTTCAAGTCCTTGATGGTGGCACTGATCTTTGCAATCCCTCTAGGAATCTAGTACTCCTTTTTTTTTTTTTTAAAAATAAATTTATTGATATATAATAATAAAGCATACAAAGCATCCAAAGTGTACAATTAATGGTATTTGGTATAATCACATAGTTGTGCATTCTAGCATTCCTTCTGATATACTATTTTGCTAGGTAGAGGCCATTCTAGTGGCTTCCACTTGGCCTTTTCTACCATAATAGCCCTCACTCCACAGATCAGGGAACCAATGTGGGAATTCTGCCAGTTGCTGAGTATGTCTATTCCAACTATGCATTTTGGAACTGGGGAAATAACCAGTGTCTGGTGACTCACTGAGCCCACTGTGAGATGGACCTGAGCTAAAATTCCATTGATCACCTGACCTCCATAAACCCCTACTCTAACTGTTGGACCACAGTGATGTTTTGGGTCTCCCGGAATTAATATCACTTCTGAACCAGTGTTTAATAATCCCTGAAATGTCTGATTATTTCCTTTTCCCCAGTACACAATTACCCTGGTGAAAGGCTGTAGTTCTCTTTGGGGGAAGCCTGGGAGGAAGATTAACAGTATAAATTTTTGGCAGTGTAACAGAGGCCTTCCCTAAGGGGATCCAGCCTTCCCTTCATTCAAGAGTCTCTGGGTCTGTAAACTGTCTCAAGTCTGGGAATTGATTAAGGGGCCCTGACTCTCTGTTTTTGTAATTCAAGTTAGGCTTGTGTTCATTCACTTGACCCAGAACTCCTTATACAGATCAAGTAAGAATTTAGTAGACTGCCCATCTATTTTACTTCTAGGTACGCTATGAGCTACTAGCCAGTGCCATGGGTCTCTGTGGTTCAGACTATTTTGATTCTGCTTTGAGTCTGCTGTCCATTATGGTAGCCACACCCACCTTGTCTTTGGCAATTAAGTGCTGCCGCTTGGCTTCTGCCAACCCGGGATCCAATCAGCCCCAATGTGTTTAAGAATCCATGTTCAGTGGCAGCAGTTCCCACAGTCATATCTGACCTACAGAGAGGAGCACCCACAGAGCTCTTCAGGGATAATGGAGTTAACAGCACAAATTTATTCCTCACAGCACAAATTTATTCCTTTTAAAAGGTGTGTCCTCTGGACATTCCTGGGGTGGGTGATAAGGTCTTATATGATAAATCCATTCTAATATTCCATTCTCTCTAAGCCTTTGGATCCCCTCCTCTACATTATACATTTTGATCTCAGGCAATATAGGCTACATTTTGGTCCATACTTCAGCCAACCACTTGAACAAACCATTTGAGCCCTTTTTAACCCCTCGAGCTACAACTTTGAATCCAGAATTTCTGCTTAGTGAGCCCATATCAATAAATTCAGCCTGATCCAACTTTATGTTCCTTCTGCCATTGTCACACACCCTTAATATCCATTCCCACACATATTCCCATGATTTCTTTCTGCATAAATTGGAAAAAGCAAGCAGTTCTTTTTGAGTGTAGCGCACTTCCTCATGGGCCTCACTTTGTACCTCATCTTTTGGGGCCTCTTAGGAATTCAGTCTAGTTATAGGTCTGGAAGAAAAAAGGTGTGGTGGAGGTGGGTCATGAGAAGAATTAGAGTGTCTTTTGAGCCAACTACCTCAGGGCATTCCACTGAAGTTTCATCTAGTGAAACAGAATTAATTTCTCTAGACAGAGGTATGAGGGCTATTTCCTCAACAGAGGGGGTACAGGTTTATTGGGCATGGCAGGGTTAATCTCTTCAGGTGGAGGTTGGATGGCTGATTCCTCAGACCATCACAGACCATCACAGGTTTATCCGACAAAGACTCAGCAGAACTAGGGTTTCAGTGTTCCCACCATCATCATCAACCCATTTGCCCCCATTACAATTACCAGGACCCCATTCCTTTCCTCATTTTAACAGCAGACACCCTACAAGGTTGGGAATTCAACTTAAACTGTAATTCAGCCACTCACACAATTAGACCCTTGGTCAGGTTTTCAGAAATCTCAAGTCTGTAGCCAGAAGAAATGAACATTTCTTTCAGGGCACACATAGAAACTTTCATTTCCTTCAGGGTGCTTAAATTGGGAATTTGAAGCTTTGAGTTCATCCCTTTCTTTTACAACTGTATCCAGCATATTTAGGAACAACCAGCCAACATCATTATACTTTGTAACTGTACAAAACTGTTAAGATGTCAAAAACACTCTCAACCAGTGCCTTGCCTCTTATAAGCATTTGAGTAGTCATGTCCAGTGGTGATATTTTGCGTATCTCTATTGCCAACTCACACCATGGACTATCATCAGATTAGAGAACCAATTCCAAAACCCCAGAACTACTCAGAAATTTCATCTTTAAGACTATGTTTCTCAAGAACCACTCCCAGTACCAAATCTGTATTAGTCAGGGTTCTCTAGGGAAACAGATCTTGTGTGTGCATATGTGTGTGTGTGTGTGTGTGTGTATGTATGTATGTATGTATGATATTATGAGTTTGTTTCTTAAGGAATTGTCTCACAGAGCTGTGGGGGATGGGAATGTCCAAATTCTGTAAGGCAGGCTGGAAGCTGGAAATTCCAATGAAGGTTTTGGATGAAATTCCCCAGGAGAAGCTGGCTGTCTGAAGTAGAGATGGAAATTCTCTCTTCTCACTGCTGAAATCACTTCTCCCTTTAAAGCCTTCAACTGATTCAAGGAGACTTTTCTCATTGCTGAAGGCAGTCTCCTCAGTTGCTTGTAGATGTCATCAGTCATAGATGCAATGACTTACTAATGATTTAAATCCATGAAATATCCTCACAGTAACTGTTAGAGGTTCCCCCTTTCGAGGTTTGCAATGATTAACAGGTCATAAGACTGTGACTCAATAACCCTTGACATAAATTGAAGAAAGGCAGCCTCCAGCCATACCCAATTGAGCAAGCCATAGCCTATGGGCAGGGTAGCCCATCATCTCCCAAGAATAAACAAAGTGGAGCAGATAAGGGCCTTCACCCCCTCCAGGCCCAAGCACCACCAACCTCTCCCACATTCCAAGACCTCCTAGCCCACTTCCCCCTGGCCATTTGGCCCCAGGCTGTACTCAGTTTGCCTGCCTATTGATGTACTGTATAAAGTCATATCCTGGGGCCGGCTCGATAGCCCAGTGGATAGGGCATGGGCATACCACATGGGAGGCCCTGGGTTCGATTCCCGGGGACCTCTCTTAGCGGGCAGACCGCCTTGAGAATGGCAAGCCGCCATGGGGGGGCCGGAGCCGCCGTGGGCAGGGCAAGAAGCTGCCACGGACAGGCAAGAGCCACCACGGGCAGGGCAGGTCGCCCGCGGATGGAGCGCAGCCAGCCACCTGCGAACTGAAGCAAGCGCCGGCCGTGAACGGACGCAGAGACCGCCCACAAGCGGGGAAAGCCGCGCCTGCGCAGTGACCATTCTCGGCGCGTCGCCGCAGCGGGGGGAAGGGGAGATATGTAATAAAATAAATAAATCTTTAAAAAATAAATAAATAAATAAATAAATAAAGTCATGTCCACCACCTTCCACAGGTAGGCTCAGGTCTCTCTTCAGACCCACGCCATACCAGTGGGGGTGCTGAAGTCTATTCTTCAGACCCCCTCCATTGGGAGAGCTTCTCAATAAACCTTCTGCCTGCAATTATCAGTCTCTGCGTCCCAGTGAGCTCCGTGTTTCTCTAACAATAACTTTGCTTGACCAAACAACTGGACACCATAGCCTGGCCAGGTTGACACATGAACTTAACTATCACAACTACCAAGTACAACTTTATCCTAAAATATTTATATAAAAAATTATTGTCTCCTTTATATGTATTTATATGTCAACTATCCCCAAAGAACTTGGAAAGTGTGTGTAGCTAAATTTACTTAAATTTGACAAATTCAAGTATTGTAAATCCTTAAAAGTACTCAATTTGTAATCAGGATTGATGGTTATTAAAATTTGAATGTTTTTTTCTTGCAAGAAATCATTGTTTTCTTTTGTCAAGTTAAAAGTCCACTTAGGGAATCCCTTATATTTTCTTATGTAACATTTTATGTAATCTAAGCATCTTTAAAAAACATTTTTTAGGGGGCCGGCTGTAGCCCAGGGGATAGGGTGTCGGTTCACCACATGGGAGGCCCCGGGTTCGGTTCCCGGGGACCTCTCCAAAGTGGTTGCCTTGAGAGGGCAAAGCCGCCGTGGGCAGGGCAAAAAGCTGCCACAGCTGCCTGCAGCCTGACTCAGCGCGTTGCAGCAACAGGGAGAGACAAAAGCAGACACAGAAGAAAGCAAAAAAAAAAAAAAAGATGAACACAGCAAGAGCAAGCAGAAGGGGGGGAGGGGAGGATATGTAACAACAACAACAAAAAAAAAAAACGCCGTATAAAAACAATTTTTTTAATATTTGAAAAAACAAAAAACCAAACCACAACAACAAAAAGTCCACATAGCTATGTTTATCTAGTTAGGATGTATAAATAGAGCAGGTTCCTTATATAATAATAATACTCAAACTAATTAGGGCAATTCACATTTAATTTAAATCAGAACTTTAATCCTTATCCCTTTTGACGGTAAAGAAGGCATTATAAGTTAGGGATGATTACATTCTTGGCCCGGGCTGACACACCTAATAGAGAGATTGGCCAGGTAAACTCCTTCTGAGTTTTGGTATGCAGGTATTGGTGATCCCGTAAGCCTGTTTCTTCTATAAACAAGATCCTACACCACCATTCTCTATAGTAACCACTGATCCCTGTTGACATACCTTTGCTCTTTCCTTGTTCCTCTTACAGGAGAAGTCTTGTGTAGTTCTGTATTTGATGCCCTGCCCACTTTGCTGTTGACTTGTAATAACAATTCCACCTTTGTCATGATCATCATTAGCACCCATTTCATCTGTATAATACCTCACTGTCCAGGTTCTTTGTCTTTCACAACTCTTGTTGCAATCCAGGAGGTAAAAGGGAAGTCAGCTCTACAGCTGGTTTTCTAAGTGTTTTCATCTGCACATGCTTAAGCCTAGGAAAGCACAGCCCAGAAAAGCTGACGTGGAAGGGGTCACCAGCTCCATTTTGTGCCTAAAGATATGCAGTATGGGATCACCCGTTTAAAATATATTTCATTTCTCTACTGTTAAGAGTTTTCCCCCTTACAAGGTTTACAGGTCATAGGACCATGAATCAATGCCCCTGTGGCATAGGTTGAGGAATGGCAGCCTCCAGCCATAACCCACCTAACTCATCTCCTCCCAAGAATAAATGAAATGGAGCAGATAAGGGCCATCACTCCCTCCCCAACCCCTCCCACATTCCAAGACCTCCTAGCCCACTTCCCCCTGGCCATTTGGCCCCAGGCTGTACTCGGTTTGCCCGCCTATTGATGTACTGTATAAATTCATATCCACCACCTTCCATGGGTGGGTTAAGTCTCTCTTCAGACCCCCATCATACCAGTGGGGGGGCTGAAGTCTATTTTTCAGATCCCCTCCATTGGGAGAGCTTCTCAATAAACTTCCTGCCTGCAACCATCAGTCTCTGCTTCCCAGTGAGCGCCATTTTTCTCTAACATCTACTTTAGGGAAAAGTTCACCTAGAAGATACTTTGAAATCTAATTGCCATAATGGGTTACAAATCACTAAGTTTAAATGCATTATCTCCCTTATTCCTTTACATAAGGAGAGTTGCCCTGGTCTCTAGACAGGGAAGCTGGATGTGAGAAACACTGAGCCCCAAGGAAGGGTGAGGAAATTTGTGGTCGGAAGGTCCTGGGCGTGATCCCGGCTCTTGATTCTTAGCTGCGTGGTCTTGAGCAAAATAACTGCGACAAACCTTCATTTCCTCATTTGAAAAGTGAACTTTCACTCTTTCCTCAGAGGACCTTGTGAGAATGATGGAAAACAATGTTGCTTAAGTATTAAGTATGGCATATGGCCTAGTAGGCTATAGTCTCTCAAATTAATGATAAACTTTTTTCATTTTTCCTTCTGATCCCAAGTCAAATTATTTTTTCCTCTCCTGCATGCCATGAAACATTAAATTACCAATGAAGAT
This sequence comes from Chaetophractus vellerosus, assembly GCA_004027955.1. Lineage (NCBI taxonomy): Eukaryota > Metazoa > Chordata > Mammalia > Cingulata > Chlamyphoridae > Chaetophractus > Chaetophractus vellerosus. The sequence goes on from PVKH010033985.1 coordinate 8,635, forward strand.
AGTGAAATATATTCCCAAAGAAAATCTAAAGTCAAGAAATGGAAATGACCCAGATATACTCATCCTGTTTTCAAATTTATCTTCTCTAAGTGACTGATGCCTACGTTTTGTTTAACTTATCAAATAGCTTCCATTTTCCAAAAAGTCACGATATACAAGCATAATACCTAGGGAGTAGATAAGGGGAAAACCTATGCTTAATTCTAAAAGGAAGTAAGATAACCCTGGGGGGCCGGCTGTATAGCCCAGTGGATAAGGGCGCCGGTATACCACATGGGAGGCCCCGGGTTCGGTTCCCGGGGACCTCTCCGAGTGGGCAGACCGCCTTGAGAAAGGCAAGCCGCCATAGGCGGGGCAGAGCCGCCATGGGCAGGGCAAAAAGCCACCACGGGCAGGGCGGAGCCACCATGGGCATGGCAAGTCACCCGCGAATCACGGAGCCAAGCAGCCCACAAAACACAGACCTCTGCTGCCCGCAAAACATGGAGCAGAGCCGCCCGTGAAACGGAATGGAGCCACCCACGAGCAGGGCCAGCCGCCTGTGCAGAGGGCCGACTCGGCACGTCGCTGCAAAAACGGGGGGAGACAAGAAGCAGACATAGAAGAACACAGAATGGACACACAGCAAGAGCAAGCAGAAAGGGTGGGGGGGACATGTAACAACAACAACAAAAAATAAAATAAAATAAAATAAATTACTTTAAAAAAAAAAAAGATAACCCTGGGAATTCTAGCCCACTAATTTAACTTGAAAGACAATTTCTTAAAAAAAAGAAAAAGTTTTCCAAACCAATATTGAATGCACTCCAGTTACTAAGAACTAGGTTTATTTTCTTTTTTCCATCTTTGGAAGATGTCACCTGGCTCCCCCATCAACTTATTTGGAAGTATTTTCAAACCCACAGAAGATAAGTGAATATTACAAACACCAGATGCTAATGTTTTTGTCACATTTGCCTTATCTCTCTCTTTCAAATGGTTCATCAAATAAAAGTAGTTTCAGACATCCTGATGATAACTCACCTATCTAAATACTTCAGCATGGGGGCCGGCTATAGCCCAATTGGTAGGGCTCTGGTCTACCACATGGGAGGCCCCGGGTTCGGTTCCCGGGGCCTCCTCGAGCTGGCAGACCGCCTTGAGAAGGCAAGCCACCACAGGCAGGGCAAGCCGCCCTGGGCAGGGCAAGGCCCCGCGAGCAGGGCAAGCTGCCCCATGTGGTGAGCTGACTCGGCGGGTCGCCGCAGCGGGGGGAGACAAGCAGACACAGAAGAACACAAAAATGAACACAGCAAGAACAAGCAGAAAGGGGGGGGATATATAATAAATAAAAAATAAATCTTTTTTTAAAAAATAAACACTTCAGCATGATCTGCTAAAAATAAAGATAATCTTGACCCATACACACAAATTAAATAAGCAAATGCTATGATCTAATATAGAGTTCATATTCAAATTTCCCCATATGTTAAAAATGTCCTTAGCACTTTCTTTTTTCAAAAGTCAGGATCTAATCAAGAATCATGTATTATACTTGGTAGTTACATCTCTTCAGTCTCCTTTCATCTAGAATCATCACCCTTCCTTTTCTTTTTCTCAACAATGTCCTTTTTGAATAGTCCAGGCCAATTGTCTCTTAGAATGTACCACAGCAAGAAGCTGCCTGGCTGTTTCCTCGGGATCAGATTCAAGTTAAACATTTTTGGCAATACCACTCCCTGACTGATGTTTCCTTATCCTAACATCACACCAGAAGGCCTATCAGGTTAGTTTGTCCCACTATTGATGATGCTAAAGAATTGGTACTATTTTACCATCAGTATTATTCAACGTGGAGAAATCTTGTTGGCGTTTGAATAAACTTCTATCAATCAATTCCCTTCAACCTTTATTTCGTCATTTGAAAACTGACAATACTGCCTACCTCAAAGGACCGTTGTGAGAAAATTAAGCATGACATGTAGTCTGGTATACCATGGGTTCACAATAACTTTGTTTCTTAAGTTTTACTTCTGATTCCCAGTCATTTTTTTTCTCTACAAGCATTCCATGAAAAGTTTTAACATATTTCTATTGGTTAGATTCCTTTTGATTGCAAGCACAACCCAACTTAAACTGGCCCAAGGAAAAGGGAGATTTATTTTATGGCTACAAGTCTACCTTGGAGCATCTCTTAGAATCTAGGGTCTCAGTAATGGTCTGGGAGCAGGGAATGGACTGTCACTTGGGGAGAAGCTTTGTCTCTCTCTGGGCCACTCTGTAACTGCTTGTCTTGAGGGCCAGCTTCCTTCTCCTCTGGCTACAGCCTGACTTCCTCTGCCCTTTAGACACAGGAACAGCTCTGAGCTTCAACTGTTCCAGTCCAGCCATCCTGCTTTCCAGAGGAAAGTTCTCATTGGCCCAGCCTGGGTCAGGGGCCACAGCTACACCACTTTTGCACTGGCTGTTGCAGCTGCAACCATGGAGAGGAGACCCGGGGGAGGGACTAATTCTTGGGAAGAAGTTGTTGGGCAGACCATCCAGTAAGGATCCACTACAGAGCTTCTCATGAAAATGAGAAATGTAGTTCTGACCAGCAGCTTACAACTAAGGGTCTTCTAAGTGCTGACCCAAAATGTTGAAGTGGGATTTGGCTAGAGCCAAAAGAGGGAGACGAAATAAACGAGATTGGCTTGTTTACTGGTGCATTTATTGTCTGTATCTTAAGCAGAACCTGCAAGTGCTCCACAGATCCAGGACTCTGGTGGAAGGCAGAGTATGAATGGTATTTGGGAATCCCTTCATCAAAAGCCATGAAGAACTTTTTACAGCCAGACAAGAAAGACATTAAAATGTCTTAGGAGCTGGACAACTAGCGAGATGGTGGCAAAGTAATGAGCTCCTAGAGTCAGCTCGTGCTACAGGGCAGTTAGTAATCACCCAGAGCTATCTAAAGCACTTGTTTGGGGGCTCCAGGAGACCAGAAGTGCATCCTGCAACATCCTTGAAAGACTAGAAGGAGGAGACTGTCCATCTGCAGAGAAGAATCGGGAGTAGAGCCCTCCAAGCTGCGGAGGCTGGTACCCATTCTCCACTGGCAGCACAAGCCGTCTTGGGAGCTATTCCATGGCTGGAATCGGAAGCTCCACTTCCCAAAAACAGGGGAGGTAGAGATGGTTGGGCATCAACTTCAGCTACTGATTAGTAAAATTGGGAGGCTAAAGTATAATCCTAAGAACAGCTAAAGTTTGAACCTGTCCAAGTTAGAAGGATGCTGGTAGCTGCCATTTTGATTCCAGCCCTGGAATGAGGGGAAGTG
>PVKH010033986.1:0-11933 GCA_004027955.1 Chaetophractus vellerosus
GACTCTGGGAACTGCAGTTAGTGGCAGGTGGGGCTACATGTGCCCACTGTTGGCATGAATTCTTCTTTCATGAGGTAGGAAGCAGAAAGGGAGGAGGGTGCTCAGGCTATGTGGCCACCTCTTTTACCCAGACCGCCTCTTGAGCATCCAGTTCCTCTGGGGTGGGGTGGGAGGGATCTTAGCCTCCTGCTCTTGTTAGGGCAGGAGTGTGTGTGGGTATGAGGGGAGGGATAGTTCCTCAGTCCTTGTGCTTCAGCCCTGGGAAAAGAGCGGGAGCTGAGCTGGGGGTGAGGGTGGTGGGGGTGAGCTCTGCTGAGCTGTTGTCCAATATCCAGCCCTCTGCTAACCCCCACTGCCCCTCTCCCCTGGGACCCTCAGAAACCACTCTGCCCACTCCCCTCCTCAGTCAGGATGCCCCAGTAGTAAAGATTCACACAGATGCTCACCTCACTGTAGGCTGGACCAGTGCAAGAGATAGGTGTAGAGGACATGGACCAGATCTTTTGGCCAGCCACCTCAGGGTACCAAGGGCACTGAGCAGGATGGGGTAGGGTTGGGAGAACTCGGGTTAGGGGGGGACCCTGAGCTGGAAAAGCCTGCCCTTCAGAGTGGCAGCAGCTAAGGCACTGCCTGCCATTTTCGGAAGCTCCCTTTTCTCAAAGGACCCAGGTATCTGGGCTTGAGGCCTCCAAGGAATTTGTCCTGAAATGGATCCCCAAAGGATTTCCATCAGTGGATGGAGGGGCATTGGTGGGAGGGGAATTTAGTGTTGATGTATGCTGCCATCCTGTGCCTTTCTCTCCATTCCCAGATTTCCCCGCGACACGTTAGCCTGGAACGTTGCCAAAAGTGCACGTGTGGGCAATCTCCCAAAAAGGGAAATTACATATAGGTGTGTGGGCTTGCGTGGAGTTGGAAGGGGGCATTCTGAGAGCTGGACTCCTATGCCAGATCAGTTACTCTGGCTCTAGACCCAATGGCAGCTGAGTAACCAGTGTCTGTGGGCAGTGCCTATACCTTCCCTGACTCCAGTCTCTTTGGCCCTCAGCCTAGGGTCTTGCCAAATCCCCACAAATTCAGAACCCCATATTTTTCTGAAGCTCAGGGTCCGTTTCCTCACATGTGCTCCAAAGGATTTGGTGTCCTATTCACTCCTGACATTCTCAGTGGATCATGGGGGGTGAGGAATATGCAAAAGCCACCAGATTAAAAATATCTTAAGGGTAGGTCCCAGGTACAAAGAGGAAGTCATATTTGGGGGACATGCCTGTTAGCCACCTTGGGGGAGAGGCAAAGTATTTGGGAATGAGGAGATGGCTGGGAAAAACCCCACAGGGATGGTGATAGAAGGCAGAGTCCTGAAAGAGGGGGTAAGGAAGCCACTTAATCTGCAGCTCCCTCCCTTTTCTTCTCAAAGGTGTCTTGGAGGCCCTGGGAGGTGCTTGCTGTGGGGTAACCAATGGATATTGAGGTTGACAAGTGGTAGTTGGCCAACTGCCAATCAGTACCTCCCTCACAGAAGCCTTGGGTCCTTGACAAGTCTGGGGTCTGCCTAAGGAGGAACTCCTCAACCGACCTTGCTCATACAAAAATACTTTTTCTCATTCCCCCCAATCCAATACTACGTATGAATACCTCTGGACTACAGACCTTCTCCCAACTTTATTACTAAGGAAATAATTACAGTATAGACACTTGGAAACCAGTTCTGGTTGGTTATCAGGACAGTCCAGTCCTCCAGCCGCAATTGGTCTTAGCCTCAAGCTCTCCCTTCTACAGGACTAACTAAACCACTTGGCCTCACAACCCTGAAGTTAAGCAGTTAAGCAGTGTAGGTCATATGGATGGGATTGAAGCCCAGACTTTCAGGGCCATAATTTCCTTCGCAGTCCCCAATACACACTGCTTCCCAATAGAGTTAGGATGCCAAGAAGCGCAGTGGTATGGCTGGGTTGGGGGTGTTGCTTTTCCCATATGAACAGCCATGGGAAGAAGGGAAACGAGTGCCAGGATCCAGGATGTTGTCCAAGACCATCCTGCTTTTAGTTTCTTATAAAGCCAAAAAAGTTCATTACTTTGTGGGGTTGATCATCTTTTCTCCAGGGCTTAATTGAAAGAAGGGAGTTACTGATATTGTTAAAATTATGTTTTAACCTAAATTTGAACAGACAACCCAAATATTCCCTTCATTCCTTTTTAGGCAAATCCTTCACTCTTTCTGCCCCAAACCCACATTCCCCCAGAATTTTAGTCCAAGGAAGAAAAGGATTCTCAACTATAGGAGCATATCAAGATATTGTGAAAGTGGCCATGGCATTTCAAGGACCCCAACAAATAAAGACAAAGTCCTGATTGGATTTGAGAGAAAGATTTCTTGTTATAATGAACCAGAAATTCAAGATTCCACTGAAACTAGAACTGACAAAATATGTTGAACTTAATCAAACCTTTAAGGAAAATAAAAAGCGAGTTAAACAAGGTCAATGAGTGGGAGAAGCCCAGGTTTGGAATCAGCACAGGTTATCTTCTGACCACCCCCCCAGCAGTTAAGTCTGCCATTATTCTCCCATCCCTCTCCCTTCTGAAGCATTTGCCAAACCAAATGGTTTCTTCCTCCATACTGCAGTTGGAAGCCAACCCAACAGTACCCCTTTGGACATGATACAAAGCCAAGAGGAAAGTTTATTAATCTCATTCAAGGGTATAAAGTACACACACCCAACCCAGCACACTGGTTATCATCTATCTATGTAGTGTCAACGCATATAGCAGTAACTTTAACCAGATTGGAGGTGCTACCACCTGTAACCTGTTATGTGGCCCTGTAGCTAAGTCAAATGTTCCAAATTTGCTAGATGTGTTATCAACATAGCAGAATGCATTTTTAAGCTTCAGATTTTTTTTATACACTTCTAAGAGGACATTAAAGATGTAGAACAGAATTATACCTCAGAAACCTAGACATCAAGGAGGCACAATAATCTCCCAATTACACTGATTGTAAAGTGTACCCTAAATGACTCTTTCTGGAGGCACAGAGATGAAGAGAGGAAATGTTAGAATGCCAGCGCATACCAGAGGCAGGTGGGAAGAGGGTGTTCTAGCCACAAGGCCAACACATTCATATTCAAAGAGAAGTCTGGGCAAAAAAAAATTAAAATTATATAGATATATATAAAAAACCAAGTCAAAAGAAAAAAGGGTTTCATACAACACAGTATCAAAAAGTAAAAGGAACACACTAAATGCACAAACTGGTGGCAAGTCAGTCCATAGCCTGTTGTGATAGGTCCTTCCAGCATCAATCAAATTTCTTCTCATCTGTTACTCAAGGTTATTTACAGATGCGGTGACTTTAACAAGAGTCTCTCATGGGAGGGTGGGCAGGCTTCAATCATTGGTTTCAGGATCTGTCTGCGCCATGTAGGCATCCAACTCTGCATCCAGGTGTCCTTTCGTTTTCGACATGTATGCATCCAACTGGTTGTCCAGTTGCTCCTTGGTCAGTACAGGGCGAGCAAGGGCACCTCTCCCTCGGCCACGGCCTCTGCCTCTGCCTCCAAAGCCCCCTCTTCCCCGACCTATCATACCCCGACCTGGCCCAAGAAAAGAAAAAAAAACAACACAGTTACAAGTAGGTTTAATAGGTGCTATGGTAAATGCCCCTTAGAACAAGGGGGCCTAGCTGAGAAAGGCTGAAGGGCAGGGCAAAGAAGAGAAATCTGGAAAAACAGGAAACATATGGGTAGAAAGCAACACATGGAAAGCACACACAATGAATCCCTTATTACATGCTCATCTTTAAATGCTGTTTAAAAAAATATATATTCTACCAAAAAATAAGGGAAAATAACTATTTAAAAAAATCTTAATCTCTCTGAGGACAAATTACCTAAAGTTCGAGACTCACTGTAAGTTCATAATTAAAATATAGATAAACCACTTACTAAGAGAGGGAGGCAAGGGCACAGAGAATCAAGGGTGTGAAGCTAGACAGTTTTCAAGTTAAGCTTTATTGGAAACCCTTTTGGAAAGTCATCTCATCTCTCTTTAAACCTATAAGCCCAATGAGGTGACCCCAAGTCAAGGGACAGAGGAGTTATTTTGCTACAAAAACAATGGGGGAGATGGGGAAAAACACTGAATAGTCCCAGCCACTCTCACCTCCAATTTTAGCCACCTTATGACAAGTATGGTAATCTGGAGGGTGGTTTCAATTCACTTAATACATTTATCTTCCTGGAAAGCTACTTTTGTCCTCCCACCCCCACAGATGTCTCAGAAACCAAGTCAAAGATAACTTGGAAACATGCTATTTCATCCTGAAACCCAAACTAGCTTGCACTTCACTCAATAAGCCCAGTGGCATAAAATGGGAGAAAGAAAAGCCCTCAGTTATCAAATTTCCTTGCCTAACAGTTATTATGCCCTGGCAACTTAAAGGTCATAAATTAAGAAGACCCACCACACTTTGAAAGGACCAAAGAAAATATAAACAGCGACTACAAAAACTGATCCCCCCCTTGGATAGGTGTGTGTGGGAGGGAGGAGTTTTCCACTAAGCTCTAAGACAGAAAGCTCCCATGAGATTTGGCTTAACACCACCATTAAACTCCTCTCCAACCTGGGACTTGAGGACACAAGTATCAATAAGTCTCAAAGGTAAGACTAACAATAGCCAGTTAGTTGACTGACAATGATACTACCTTGCTTTTTATCTTGATCTAACACAAACCACTCTCTCATTCCTCACAGGCACTAACTTTACCTTGAATTTACTTGGTTTCAGAGCTGATGCCCAGTTCCAAGTCTTACCACCCCCTTTAGAGTGCTTCACCTTTGTACATCTCCCTCTTTTCTCATTCTTATCTGACTCAAACTGAGGTTTTGAGCTACTGGGTGTGTGTGTGTGTGGTGGTGGTGGGGTGGGGACAGAGCAAGGTAAAACCCAATACTGACCATTTTGATAATACAATTTAAATTTACAAGAGCCTGAAAGAAGACTGCATATTATCTGACTCTGTAGTATGGACCTGACTTGTTCTTAGAAAAATCCTGTGACTTTCCCACTACCAGCATGTGAATTTGGAAAGTAAGTCAGTTTCAAAACAAAACAAGACAAACAAATAAACCTGCCTATGACTTGAAGCTGTGCAGAAAGGTGGCTCTGAGTTTTTAAGGGAGAGAAGTAAAGGGGGAGCTACTCTCTGAAGTTGGTAGCTGACTAACCTCTACCACCGATTCCGCCACGACCCATAGCTCCACGCCCTAGGCCCCCTCTCCCAGGACCTCCACGACCTCGAACACCACCTCTTCTTAAGCCCATTCGGGGAGCTACGGCTCGTCCACCTCGAAGCAGGTTTTGACCTTGGAGAGGAGGCATACAATGTATATGCAGGTAAATCCAAGAGAGACAATGTAGATTCTAACCAAAGGAAGGTGGTTAAAGGTTAAATGAGAGTAAATCGGTTAATTTTTAGATTTGGTGGGGCAAGCTGCACACTGAGTGTGAATAGATTAAGCTGCTCTTTAGTCAAGCAAGTCAACAAGTCTGGCCACAAATCCGTTTTTGGGAGATGGTAGAAGTTAATTAGTAAGTATATATGCTTAAATAAATACTACTGAATATTCAGATAGATGCCTAACATTACAGCAGATTGAAAAATAACTGATATGGTTTCTGCTCTCAATATGTTCTTGTATGGGACAAGAACTATATAGGGAACAGTGTAACAGTGCCCAAAAAACAACATATAGTTAAGTACTATGGGTCAACAGGTCCTTTTTTTTCCTGATGTAACAGAGCACTTCACTAGCACCAGGAACATAGTGATGGCCAACTGACTCATAAATTTCTCAAATTTGACTTATTTCTAGAACGTGAATATGCTTTGATTCAAGCAGCAGCAGGGTGTTTTAAATGGAATGGAGATGATGTGAATTACCTGTTATTATGCAGGTCATAGCCTCTCACCATTGCACATTATCAGAAAAGGAATGGTATCGATAAAAGACATGCAGCACTATTAAAAATACGTTGATTTCAAAAGTTACTCATTATATTAATACAAATTCAGGCTTAAAGATGTTAAACAAATGTGTCCATAAGCAGCCCAAGAGAAAAGGGAAGGGGATAGGGTCTGACAATATTAAGTACACAGCACTGACCTCGGAGCGACATCCCGCCCCTAAGTAGGGTTCTTGTGGCACGTCCCCCACGTAGTCCTCCTCTGGGCAAGCCTCTCTGGATTATGGGCAGGCCTCGTCCTCCGATTGCTCCCCTGGCCAGGGTCCCTATGGGTCGGCCTAACCGTGCCTGGATGTTACTCTTACCCAGACGCTGCTTTAAGCTCTTCTGGAAAAAAAGGTGTTGGAGGACTGAGATCAAAAAAAAGCAATCCAATGGGATCTGGCAACTCAAAGTGCAGAGAAAAAGCAGCAAGTGAGATGCCTGGTGTGGTGGGAGATAAGCCCTGCTGTGGGTGATAAAAGGATCCCAAATCAGAAGCAAGCCTTTGCCTCAGCAATTGGGTATAAAAGAATTCTGATCCAGACCAGAAAGCTTGTGTACAGTTCCATGAAACTGGTATCACCAATTACCTCACTAGTTTGGATACAGAAGTCAAACAACATCACTTGGAACTTTAGTTTTAACAAGAACACTCTAGGTTCAAATCCTGGATTCTGCTGTTTTTGAACCACAGGTTGACAATAAAGTGACTTGATTCATACCTGCCCAAGGAATACCACTGTCTTCAAAGGCTCACTCAAAACACCATAAGAAGTTTATCACCATCTGGGCAAAACTTAAATTACAAGTTCATGCGAGTTCTTGTGACTTAAGAACAAGATTGATTTCTCAAAGAGGCCAGTGTGCTCCATTTTTCCTCAGAGTATCTATCTCCAGATGGTCCACTTTTTACCTTAAGATGTAAATAAACACAAAAAAAGTCAAACCTTTCCTTACAATTCATAAATACCAATAATTCCATGTCTCTTTTTGGAAACAACTCCAATAAGCCAATACAATGAACTTTAGTTCAAAACAAACATATAATTCAAATATATCTTCATCGAGAGCCAGAAAAACTGTTAGCATCAAAACAGGTGAGCTATAATCACAAAACTAAGAGCCATATTTGAAGGGTACACTAGAGACATGGAGATTTCCAATAATCTATCTCTCAGAGAGAAACCTAATGAAGACCACATCTTAAGAGAATTAAATTCCTCCAAAGGAAAAGGGGACAGCAGAGCCTTGAACACAACAAAGGCCCTAGAAAGCTTGTTTTCCTATAAAGCAGTCAGTCAACATCAATGAAAATAAATTCTAAGCATCCTCCTCAGGCTTCACCCAGAAGTAACTACCCATGTTTTGTGTGTGTTTGCAATCACACTCTCAAAAAAGGTCCTGTGAGGCATTATCATTAGCTTTCTATCACAAGATCTTGAAAAGCTTCTAATGTGTACCTACCAAAAGGCAGGAGTAACCAACAAGAGCCAGTTCAAATCACTCCCTAGACAGCAAAACAATTATGAGGTCAGGATTTCATTCCACAAGTCCCTTGTGTTCAGTAATTTGAGTATATCCTCCTGAACTGTGCTTAGAAGGGGTAAAGGGAAGAACTAGGCAGTGTTTCGTTCTCCCTTCTCAATCCTTAGGTGGCACCAATACTGGTCTTTAACATTGGCAGGAAGCTTAAGGAAGTCACCTATATCATCCAGTCTGCACTCTAGAGCTGTGCTGTAAAGATAAGGTAGCCATTAGTTACATGTGGCTATTTAAATTTCAAACTAGCAGAGTAGGTGTAGCTCAGTGGTTGAATGCCTGCTTTACACATATGAGGTCCCAGGTTCAATCCCTGGTTCCCCCTTAAAAAAAAAAAAAAAAAAAAAAAAAAAGCTCCTGCATTTTAAAAACCCAGTTCCTCAACTGCACCAGTCACATTTCAAATGTTTAACAGCCACATGTGGCCAGTGACTACTGTATTGAACAGCACAGGTACAGAATGTTTCCATTAACAAAGCAAGCTCCAACGGACAGTGCTGCTCTAAGGGGATATTTTTTGCACAGCCTATATTTAAAGCTACTTGTTGAAAGGACTTTTAGAAGGATCTGTCAGAGACTTATCGCCAGTCATTTTTTGTTTTTACTCTTGGAAAATGGTGGTGCCTTTTACTGCTTTCCTAGGTCAGGGACAAATCCAGTCATTCCAAGGCTTAACGGTAGCCAAAATGGAAAGCCTTGTTTATTTTTGGTCAGTGAGCCCAATGGTTCAGGGTGGGGGGGTGAGAAGGTGTTATATTTAACTGCTGAATTTATGCACAGCCATGCAGTGCTACCAGTTAAAGTCCTTACAGTTGCATGGCACCGCCCTCCAGACGCCCAGCCACAGCATGGACATATCCTTCCACAGCCACTGTCCGGACTTGGATATAAAGTCTATGAATAATAAAGAGCAGGTTTTATTTCAGGTCGGAATAATTATTGCTTACTGGAAATCTGAAAGAGAACCCACCAACTCTTAATTACTCAGTGCTCTCACTCTACTTATAAAACTTTAGGTGCTGTGGAGACGACGGTCAACCAACTCTTTCTATATTTTAGCACCTGAAAGCTCTGACAAAGGCCATTCAGACTCCCTACACTAAGGGATAAAGAATAACAAAATGACTTCCCTAATTTCTAAGACATTTAACAGGGAGTGAAGGATGTTTTGAAGTTTATCTAAAACAGAAAACACACTTTTTTTTTTGTGGAAAAAGCCAGGAAATCTACTTTAAGGGTGAAGGATTGGAAAACAAGAGAGTAACACTCACTGATAACCCCAAAACAGGACACACTGAGAGCAAACTCCCCAAAAGAGAAAGACAATATAATAAAAAAATTACTTAGTACCTGCCAAAATTGGAATTCTCTGAACTTCTCTTTCCTCCAGAGAAGGTTTAGCTTTTGCCCTGAGCCACCTTGTAATCATCCATCATGTCCTGACAGCCTCAGTGGACTGCCTGAGATCACCAGCTCCTTCTGGAATATTAAAACCCATTCTCTCACCTGCTTAAGTTTTAATGCTGCCTGGACAGAGGGTCTATTCTCCATCTGCTGGGCCAGTCTTCTGTTTCTGGCACTGGCTAGCTGCTGTTGTTGCTGCATCGAAGCCCGAATATTCACTGGCATCGGCTGTTTGTTCTTCAGCATATTAGTAAAGCTTCAAGGTCGAACAAAATGGATGTTTAAATAAAAGCTTTATTACAAAACATTTATTGGCATTTTCATGGCTTGCTAGACCAGGAGCTCCAGATCCCACGAACTTTTAAGTAAAGCGGTACACTTAGATCAAGGCTGATGTGGGTTAAAGACTCCTCTGTTTCCACAAACTTGCAAGAATCAGAAACTTAGAAATGCAGCTAAGTGCAGCACATTCAATCAAAAGTGATAACAAGGGCTCAGGTAACGGCTTTGAGAGAGGTGGAAAGTATGAAAAACACGCAATAAGCAGATATGATGACAAGAGACAGAAGATGTAGTTTCAAAGACAAAGAAACCCAAAACCTTTGAGGACCTGAGGGTGCATTCCTAAGGGCCAATATGAAGAAGGACTACAGTGCATTCAAAGCCCATGGATATACTAAACACCCATATGAATTTTAGGAGTGTATCACATTTGTATATATTTGTTCATTTAGTAACATGTGAATATGGATAATTATGGTATCATACCCTAAAAGATAGAAGCTCATGGTTCAGAAAAGCAAAAATAGATATTTAATATTATATTTAATATCTATATTATATCTATATTTAATATTTAATATTTTAGTGGTCTAACATCAACTTGATAAAATCAATGATCAAAGGCACTCAATGAACAAAGCTCTCGGAGACAGAAACTGCCTTTAAAACTTTAACTTATTTTAGTTTCGAATGACCACTTTTTCTGATGCCAAATGATTACTTCTGAATCATTTATTTGAATCATTTAAGAGCTTGTGAAGACACTCCTTTTTTATTCCTGTCAAGTAAAGTTTAATGAAATAGAAGAGAACACTTAATTGTACAAGAATACAAAACAAAACAAACGAAGAGCAGAATGGAAAGAAAGTGAAATGGAGCAAAGCAAGTGCCTCTTACAAGGTCCAAGAATGACATTCAAGGGCCTTTGGACAGATTCACAGCTTGCTACCTGCCTCTTACAGGCCAGACACAACACTGCTGGCCTTGGACTAGACAGCAAGCCAACTGCAGCCAGGGTACCATGCTACCATGCTGCACCACCCCTGTATCAATGTAAAAAAATGTTAAGAAAAGGGAGGGTGTGTGAGGAGTCTTTTTAAAATACATCCCACCATATATATGTTTCAGATAGCTTAACATAAAAATCTATTGATAAGGGGTTTTGAAACAACCGCCCAATTTGTTTTGTGTACCACATAAGATGCAACTAGGAACAGAGGTCTGTAGCCTTCTGTTGGTATTTAGTTAGTTTAAAACTGGTTTTTGTGCATTGGACCCCAGGGCCAATTTAATAATGTTTTCTTATGAACGAGCTGAAGTTGCTGTTGGCTGCCTCACCGCTCATTTAGAGACATCTTGGTGGTGCTTTTTAGCACAACTTTCGGAGCTGATTGTGCAGCCATCTTCAAATCCCGAGAATCTATAGAGGACAATAGACAGAATGAGCATAATGGCCATCTCATATCTACAAGGGTCAAAGCCCAACCCAACAATGAATGAAAAGGTCTGTATCACCGACTATTATTAGAAAATCCTATCAAACCCCATTTTAGGTGCTTCAGTTTATAAGTCAGTTACCTCAAACTATCAAAATTTCAAGGCCAAGACAAAACATATTTGCCAAGGCTCCAAAAAATGGCAGAACCAAAGATGGTTAAAAAGTAGTCTCTCTCAACCGACTGCATATAACTTACCCAGGGAATTAAAAACAACAACAAAAAAAACTAGAAGCCTGGTCCTAATTAAACCACAACCTCTGAGCATAGGCTCTGGGGATCAGCAATTGAGGGGGGGGGGGAGGGTGGTGAGAGGAAGGGAAGACTACCTAGGTGTAGCCAAAGCTGACAATTACTGATCTAGAGGGAAGACACTGGTATGACTGGTTTCAACATTGGCTTTCGACTCTAAAATCAAGAAGGGAACACAGCAAGGAACTAGGGACCTGTGGGGTAGAAAAGGTTTCTTAAATGGGCTTTCACCGGGAAGTTGGCTCCCCGAAACCCCTCTACAAAATTTAACCTTAAAATCCGCATTAGTTTCCAACGTTCCCCAAAGCCCCGTGGTTCTCATTTCATCTCCCTATCATCTCAAAGTCCTGTCAAGACGTCCAACTTCACTCAACCCGCCAACGATCCTTTTTTTTCCCCTCCTATCGTATCCCAACCTTCTCCATCAACCCCGCCACCATTTTCCAGTTCCAACCCTCCCCCACTTCCTCCTCCAGGGCTCCGCCCCCTCCCTAGGGCCTCCACGCTGCAACATCACGTCCTAACTTCTCCCACATCCCACTACTCCTCACTCCGCGTCCGCCGGCCCTTTCCGCTCCTGAAGACTTCCCCCTCTCCTTCTCATCGCAGAAACGCACCGAAAGAAACGGACGCCAGTGCTCCTCCCGGGGCTGCCACCACGGCTGGGCAGGCAGGCCGGGAACCGGCCGAACCTGAGTTGACGGTGGGGGAGCTCGGGTTAACTTGGTGGGCAGTTGGTTAGATACGTATGCGGTGGGTTGCTAGGTTAGTTCGTTGTTGTTGGTTAGCTGTTTGGTGGGCCGGTCAGTCTGCTCGCCCGGCTTGCCTTTTCCTCCCTTTCGTCTGTGCCACCACAGCTGCCGCCAACTCCCGCTCGGCGTCGGAAACAAAATGGCCGCCACGCCTGGTGCGGAGTGGGGCCGGCTAAAATGGCGTCGACGCTATTACGT
>PVKH010033987.1:0-11932 GCA_004027955.1 Chaetophractus vellerosus
AAAAGAAGTGAGGTTGGTGATTGAGAGTCCGAAGCTGGATCCCGGTTCAATAGATGTGTGACTGTAGAGGAACTTCCTTCACTTCCCTCAGCCTCAGGTTCTTCATCTGTACAATGGAATCACAGGAACACACATCTCTTAGGCTTGTGGTGGGGTTAAATGAGCTAAATTCATGGAAGGTACTTAGTGCAATGACTGTCATGTAGGTGGAATTCCATAACATATCATTTTTATTTAAATTATTTTAAAACTGTTTTTACTCTTATACTCACATTCCTCTTTCTAAGTACTCAGTGAAAGCCTGATCTGATGCTTCTGAAGTGTGCTGTGAACTTCCCCACACCTTGGGATTCATCCATAATAACAAGGCACTGTTAGCTCCTTTCCATTTCGCATTTTCATGATTGCCTGATGACAGCACTTGCATTCTCAGTACATTCCAAAGAGGACTCAAGAGCACTAATGCACACTCATTTTTCACTTACAAAGTAAGATAAAAGAAGGTGCTCAGAGAAACAAGATGGTGTTAACGGTTGTTGCGCAGAGCAAAACTTTTGCTTCTAGAATGTGGCGTTGATATATTGAAATTCCCTGTTTCTGTGTAAAGTTAAAACTTACATTTTTTTCCTCTCTTGCTTCCAATTCTTTTGAAACAATTGAAAGCATTCCAACAGCACTTTACAATTTGTAAAGTACATTCACACACATTCTGTTATTCAAAAACTATCTGCAACAAGAAAACCTTCATTATACATCTTGTTAGGCGGTATGGCAAGGAGATAACAATAATTCAGTTTCTGCCTTCAAGGAGTTTCCCATCTGGTGGAATAGAAACATATTTAAATAACTAACTCACCATCTCTGCAGTTGGACTTATCATTAATTACAAAGTCAGGCTAGGGCCCTTTCACAGGTAACATATCTAGACCAAAGAAAAAAGGACAGAAGCTTCTGACACCTCTCTCTCTTTGTTGGCTGAGCAAACAGCTTAATTCTCAGCTTCTTCCACCTGTCTTCTTGGGAGTGCCAACAAGTCCCCACCCATTCCCCCAACTCTGGCCAACTGTGCTGGGGTTGGGTTTGTGAACTGATTGCATATGTTACCGAGGACATTATTGGGATGTCAAATGGTCGTGTCATCTTTCTGGCATCATATTCTTGAACAGATTGTGATCCATTGACCTACAGGCTCATCGTTCAAAATGCCAGTCCCACTCCTGATCCACCTCCCACCTTCGTGCTCCAGGCAGGGGCCCCATCTGGCACAGGAGATGTACAAATAGAACCAGAATTCCTCTGCTTTTCTCTAGAGCTGCTGCTCCCAAATTGTC
Organism: Chaetophractus vellerosus; assembly: GCA_004027955.1. Lineage (NCBI taxonomy): Eukaryota > Metazoa > Chordata > Mammalia > Cingulata > Chlamyphoridae > Chaetophractus > Chaetophractus vellerosus. The sequence goes on from PVKH010033987.1 coordinate 1,332, forward strand.
AGCCAGTCTCACTAGCTGGCAAGGCAAATCTTGACCTATATATTCATTACCTCTTTGTTCTTCATTATTTCTTCATGCATCACACAAGAGATCTTACAACTGCAGTAAACTTTACAGAGGCTGGAAGGAGAAACTGTAATTTCCTAAAAAATATTTGAAACATGGTTTTCATATTTTAAACCACAAAATAAATACTTAACATGCATTAAAAGATTTGAGCAGCACAGTTTGTCACTTTTCCCCCCTCGATATCAGATAGTTTCCAATCCTTTTCTTTCCTTGAGATGATTCTGTGTCTGTGTTTTTGTACTGCCTCCAGGTTTTTCCATGTCCCTTTGATGTAGACTAAGTTCAATATTCAAGATGAATATTGTGTTTATTTTTATTACATGAAAACATAATTCTCTTCAAAAGTCAACAAGCACTTTTGAGCTCCTCAAAGCCTGTCTCATACACATATAATGTGAAAGTCTATTTTGTTTAATTTATTGATGTTTAATATTTCATTAGTTAATTCTACAAATTCTTATTGTGCATCTAGTATGGCATGATGCTAAGCACTATGGGGTAGAAGGAGAAATAAACAGATATTATTGACAAGGGCCATACAGCACAAAAGTAAACATAATTTAAAGTTGGATACAGCAAATGCCAAAGAGAAACTTAAAAACTATTAAGGAGACAATTGAGGTTAATTAATCTTTATTTTTTAAGGTGAAAAGGAAACATTTTCATTTTTTCTTACTAAAACCACTGCTGTATAAACTCACTATTAAAGGCATTTTTTAAAATTATATATCCCCCCCTTGCTGCTTGTTCTTGCTGTGTTCATTTTTGCGTTCTTCTGTGTCTGCTTGTTTCTCCGGCGTTGCGGCGACCCGCCGAGTCAACTCACCATGCGGCAGCCTTGTCTGCTTGCGAGTGGCTTGCCCTGCCCGTGGCAGCTTTGCCCTGCCCATGGCAGTTTTGCCCTGCCCACGGCGACTTGCTTTCTCAAGGTGGTCTGCCCACTCAAGGAGGCCCCAGGAACTGAACCCAGGGCCTCCCATGTGGTAAACCGGCGCCCTACCAATTGAGCTACAGCCGGCCACAAAGACTTATTTTTGACACAAAGACAGCAACCTCAGCTGAGCAGTGGAAGGACTCTAGAACCATTCTAATATAAATTTAGGTTTAACTGGCAATTAAATGGTCCTTGTTGCTATGACACCTTATTGATTTAAGCAATGAGAAAAAATCTTTTCCTCCTTTGTGCCATTAAACATCTCAGACATAATCTCTGTCCTCACAAACACAAAAAGACATCAGCTGGGTCTCAAAGAAATCGTGGTAGAGTGAGACCAACATAGAAGCACAAAGCTAGTGATTCCATTCAGACTGTGAGTGCTTTCACGTTGGACAGACTGCTTAATCTCTTCTCCTTTTTGTCTCACCTGAAAGTAGGGAAAACAATATCTTCCTCACAGAATTCTTCTACTTTCCTTCTGAAATTGTGGTTGTGATATACTTAGTGTGAATCAGGGCACTCAATACTTGATGGCTACATTATTAAAATTTGCCAATCTCTGGTTTCTTGATGGCTTATAAATTTGGAAAAATTCACAAACAGATGTAGGGAAAAAAGCAAGCAAACAAACATACACGAAACATAAAACACCACAACTGGAGGCATTTCCATTACCCTGAGGGGAAAAAAGACATTCTGGACTCTTCAGATTTTCACTGGCTTTTCATTAACTAAGAACTAAATAATTCACAAGCTTGCAAACTGTGGTCAGAGTTTTAGTACTCTAATGAATTTTGATAGCATTTGTCTGATTTCGTACAGAATTGTTTTCTTTTTTCTCTTTCACCTCTACTCAGAATCAGGAAGCTTTAATGTTTGATGCTAAATTCTGGTTCTCTCTGCGTGAGGCAACTTTGTCTAATGATCTGTCTGGAAACCGTGTCGCTTTCACATCTTTCTTGCTTTCTCTCTGATCCCTTCCCTTTCCTCCTCAAACTTTAATCACTTGTTTCTCTGTGCTCATATCAGGATTTGGACATATCTCTACTATGATGTGATCATATAATATTGTAATTGTTATTTGTGTTTATACTGAATATTTATATCCTAGTATCTAGAACAATAACTTGTTCATAGAAATCATTTGATAAGTATTGAAAGAAGAGAGAGGGAGGAAGAAGGGGGAAAGGAAAGGAGGAAGAAAGAAAAAGCAATACAATAATCTTTTGGTCCATTCATATTAAGGAATATTTTTTCTTTTCTTTTTCTTTGGATTTAAAACAATATAAAAGTAAACTATGATCATTGTAAAATAGTCAACAGAATTATATAGAGTGAACCTTCAGAAAATGGGTTACATTGGGTCTGATTCTATAGCCCTGTATGTGGATCTAGTAACTTCTTTTTCGCAAAGTAGTCGAACATTCTGTAGTGTGGGTATAGCATAAATTTGCTTTCCTCTTTTCTGTCAATGGATATTTAAATGGTTTCCAACATTTTCCTGGTTCAAACAATAAAAGAAATATAAAAATGTTTGCATATCTGCAATGGACATGTTTGCATGCACAAGTTTAAATTTAGGTAGGACTAATTTCTGGAAGAGGAGTTGATGAAACCAGACAAATGTGCTTTACAGTTTGGACAGACACTGCCAAAATGCCTTCCACAAAGGTAGTGCCAGTTTTCTCCACTACTAACGTTTTTTCCCACCATTGACCACCATGGACAATTTTCACCTCAACTTCTCCTCTGTGTCAATTTTACAGATTAAAAAATGATACTTAATTTTTATTTTAATTTGCATCTGCTAGATTATTCGCTAGGTGGAATATCATTTTATACATATTCATCAGTTCTGGGAATTTCTTTGTGTCTATCATTTGCTCATAGTTGTATTATGCTATATTAAGGATTTTAACTCTGTGACTGTTACATATGCAGCAAATAATTTTCCAAGTCATTTACTAGTTTTTTTGGATAAAAAGTCTTATAAAGATTCACTGTTTAATATAATTTAATTTCTTGACAGTTACTGATCCATTTGTCATTTGCACAGTGCTTCTGTGTCAACAAGAATTAGCTCTAGCCCTCCAATCCCCAACTGTGCTGTATAACGAGGATTTCATGACACTTTAGGCCCGAAGGGAATCAAGTCCTATATGTAAAACAATGAGTTCTTCATAATGCTGCGATTTTAATGAAATTGTGCACTAGATTGCACTGCTCTGATATGCATGTGCTGCTTTCTTCCTGGTGAACTCTTTAGTGTTGTGAAAAGCATGGGAGTAGTTCTACCATGCCCTACATGGTTTAGCAACTTCTTTCAAGAGAGAAACTGCACACCTGCCGCTGGTGCTTGTATCTGACGTGGTATGAGCAGAACCTCCTTTATTTTATACTAGGCAGATTCTCTTAAGGGTAATGCATAGGGTTGGTGTTTTCCATATTAATTTTTGTTTCAGACTACCAGGGCAGAGGATATTTATTATATTTTCAAACTCATTTGCCTTCTGCTCTTGTCTGATATAAGTGTTAGATGTAAAATTTAGCCAATTTACATAATCTTTAAGGGAATCCATTAACTCATTACCAGCCTTGGAAAATTACCTCCACCTGCTTCCATCCCGCTGCCTTGCCAACCAGATTTTTACTGTATAAATAGAATAACGATATTTTTCAAACTTCTTGTTGAGGAATTTCCTAGGACTCCTCACAGGTAGGGGAAGAACCTACAACACTGGTGGAAAAAACAATCCAAGTCCTTAATAATCCTTGGGAACATCATTTATCTATGACACATTTACTAACCTGGTGTTGATATTGGTCATTATAGCAAGTCCAGGATTATCTTTTTGGATTTTAGGACTAGAATTGGGCCCTACAGTATAAATACCTAACAATTTTCCTTCTATTTAAAAAAATCAGATTTAGTGAAGTATAATTTATGTATCATAAAATTCATCAAATTCAAGTAGGCAATTTGATCAGTTTTTACAGTGTATCACACTATGGGGATTTTTTTTTTTAATCACCCTGTGTGCCTGCCCAGGTACAAGCACCTGATACTCCAGGAAAACACAGGTTTTACTGTCCCTATAATTTTAGCTTTTCTGGAATTTCATAAAAATTGATTCACACATGTTTTTCTCTAGAATCTTTAACTAAGCATAATATTTTGGGATTCATCCAGGTTGTAGCATGCATAAATAATTTGTTCCTCTCTATTGCAGAGTAATTTTGAATTGTATGGATGTACCACAATCTCCTTATCCAGTCACCATAGATGAGGATATGGGTTCTTCCCAATTTTTGACACTAAGAAACAAACTGATGTGAAAATTCTAGTAGGAGTCTTTGTTTTTATTTCTTTCATGCAAATACCTAAGAGTGAATCTGCTGAGTCATAATGTAAGTGTATGTTTAAATATTTTAGAACTGCCAAGCTATTTTCTGAAGTGGTTGTAAAATTTACATTCCTATCAGCAACATATGAGAATTTTAATTTCTACAAATCTTCCTTAGAGTTTGCTATTCCAGTAAATAAATGAATAAATATATATTTATAAAAGTTCATCTTTTAAGTTTAACCATTTCACTGGGTATGGTGGTATGTCATTGTGAATTTAATTTATATTTTCCTGATGAAAGTAAACCTCTTTTTATGTGCTTCTTTACTATTTAAACTTCTTCTTTAGTAAAGTATCTGTTCAACATTTTGCTTATTCTTTTAAATTGAGTTGTTTGGCCTCATATTATTGAGTTGAAATAATTCGTTGTATATTCTGGAAATAATAAGAAAATAAAGATATTTTCTTTCACTCTGTGACTTGCCTTTTCATTTTAGTGTGTTGGATGGCGGGGTGGGGCATTCGGGACAGGATGCACGTGGGGCAGTCTTCTAGAGAATGTGCGAGTGATCATTTTGTCATAGTGTGTTGTATCAGTGGGTGGAGACCCACATAATGAGCGGGATGGAGTTAGACTCCCATCCGGGGGGGGGGCCCAATATGTTCTCAGACAGAGGGGTGGGTGTCTTTCGAGAGCATGGGTGGTTCCTAATAGGGCAGGCAGATCAGTGTGTCAAGCCCTCAGTGTTGTTGCAAGAAACTATGAACTTGTCCTTCAAGGAGTGAAGCCTGGTGGTCACCGTGGGCCCCGAGGGGAGGGGGAGGGAGGAATAGCATAGATGGAAGAGGTGGGTATTTAGGGGGCAATGGAAGTATTCTGCAGGATCTTGCAATGATGGATACAGGCCATGTTAAATTCAGCAAAAACTTATAAAAGTGTATGGTCTAAAATGTAAACCGTAACGTAAACCATTGACCATGGTTAGTAGCTATGTTTCAATATTTGTACATCAGTTGTAATAAATGTACCATCCACACATAAAAAGGTTATTAATACAGGAAGGGGAAAAAGAGGGAAGGTGTTGGGTATATGGGAGTCCCTATATTCTGTATGTGGCTTTACTGTAACCTAAAACTTCTTTGAAGACAAAATGAAAAAACGTAAGACACTGGTGAAGAAATGGAAGAAAATATCACTGTACATTCAAGACAACAGATATTACTGTGATGAAAGGCCAAACATCAAAAAATTTTTTAAAAAATATTTTTCATTATTTTTTAACATCCCAATTTAAAAATTTTATTTTAGTTTCAGTTTTTTCTAAATTATTATGTATTTTATTTCTTATATTTAAACCTATCATTATTATTTCATTTTCCTGTCAAGTGTATTTGGCAATATTTTGGCTTCATTTTGGAAGAAGTTTTGGACCACAGAAGGGTTACAACTGTGGAAGGGGAGGATTATTGGTGTGCGGAGTCAGTGATGGGGGATACATGGGAGTAAGTTCATCTGGGCATACATATAAGGTATATAAATGTGTTCAAATGTTCATGGGACATTGTCACAGTGGGTAGAGAGATTCACTCAGTAACGGAAAAAATATTGAACTCCCTTCCTGGGGAGGTCTTCCACATTCTCTAATGAAACAGCAACAATCCCCCAAGACAGGTATAATGGCTAGTGAAGATGGATGGTCCATTGATGGGCCCTTGATATTAACGACTATGCTTATGAGCCTTTGCTCTTGAAATTACAACTTAGCCTAGTGTTGTAGGGTGCCTAAGAGTTACCTCCTGAAAGCCTCCATGTTCCTCACATGTGATCTCTCTCTAAGCTAAAATCAGCATATAAATGCATTACCTACCCTCCAGCATGGGACATAACTCCCAGGGGTGAGGCCCCAGGCACTGAGGGATTACTACCAGGCACTGGCTGGTGATGCAATTGAAAAAAGGCCTTGAATAAAAGGGAAAAGGTAAAGACAAATGAGTTTATATGGCCAAGAGACTTCAAAGTGATTTGGGAGATCATCAAAGAGGTAACGCTTATGCACATCTCAGCACAATATCATAGACTGCCAAAGTAGATACTACCCCAAATAGTGGGACTCCTGAGGGCACTGAAGACACCCAGGTCCTATGGTCATGGCAGATAGCTCCGGAGTTTGGTGCCTGGCCAGTGGGCCCTACTTTGGAGTTTGTGCTCCCTATATGACAGAGTTGGACTCAGTTATGGCTTCCCTACACATGGCTCATCTGTCCCTTCTATTTGAACCTATAGCTGGTTCTGGTGTTGGTAGGTGTAGGTTCAAGAGACTTGAATTTGGGCTGTCTCTGTGCCAGCTGGGCCCTGAGCCTCAGCGGAGTTGCAACACCTACTCTCCAGCTCATTGGACTCTCCCAGGACAACTAACAAGGAGGTGAGGATGGACAACCACCATACCAAGGAATGGAGAGAGTCTACAACTGCAAGTAAAAGAGTCCCATCCATCAGCCATATGGGATCGAAGCTCCCCTCTCAATTAGAGGTGGAGTGGGCATCACTATCCCCGAATCTCCAGGATTTGGGAATAAAATATGGACTAGAGAGGACTTACTGGTATTCTACTATAGACTTATTGTGATTCTAACAATGGAAGGAATTATATCATTAATGTGGAGACAGTGGCCACTGGAGGTGCTGAAGGCAGGGGGGCATTTTCAGGACTTGGAATTGTCCTGAATGATATTGCAATGAAAGATACAGGCCATTGTATATGCTGCTATAACCTACAGAATTAAGTGGGGGAGAGTGTAAACTACCATGTAAACTATAATCCATACTTAGTGGCAAAGCTCCAAAATGTGTTCTTCAATTGCAATGAATGTACTACACTAATAAAAGAAGTTGTTAATGTGGGGAAAAGTGGGAGGTGTGGGGAGTGAGATATATGGCGACCCCTTACATTTTTTTATGTAACATTTTATGTAATCTAAGTATCTTTTAGAAAAAAATTAAAAAATATAATTTAAGAAATGATTTTTGAAGAGAAGAATGTTTTTATTTTGATAATGTCCAATTACCATTTCTTTATGGTTGGTGCTTTTCTTGTACTATTTAAGATGTCTTTGCTAATGAAGATTTCTCCTATGGTGCTTGTTGAATTTCATGGTTTAATTCTTACATTTAGGTCAATATCCATTTCAGGTTAATTTTTGTATATGATGTGGAATAAGGGTTGATGTTCAATTTTGCATATATAGTTGGCCCAGAACCTTTTTTGAAAAGACTATATTTTTCCCACTGAATTAATTTGGCAACTTTGTTGAATATCTATTGATTATATGTGGGTCAGTCCATTTATGGAATCTCTATTATGTTTCATTTATATATATGTCTATCTTCACACCAATACTATACTCTCTTGATTATTGTAACTTTGTAGAAATTCTTGAATTCAGGTAGTGTAAGTCCTCCAACTTTGTCATTTTTCAAAATTGTTTTGACTATTCTAGATTCTTTACATTTCTGTATAAATTTTAGAAATAGCTTGTTAATTTCTATATAAAAATTGCCCAGATCAATTTGGGAGAAATGATATATTTACAATATTGGGTTTTCTGATCCTTAAACATGATATCTCTTGCTATTTGTTGAGGTCTTTAGTTTTTTCCCAACAATGTTTTGTAGTTTTCTGTGTGTGCCTTTTCATGTTACTTTTTTTTCACCTTGGAATTTTGTTTTTCTTTGTTAGAGATGTTGTGGGTTTACAGAACAGTCATGCACAAAATACAGGATTCCCATACACCACCCCACCAACAAAAATTTGCATTGCTGTGGAACATTTGTTACAATTGATGATAGCACATTTTCATTATTGTAGTATTAATTAAGGTCCATGGTTTAACTTAGAGTTTACTGTTTATGTAGTGTAGTACCATGGATTTTTTATGAAAAAATTTATTCTGTTACCATATATACAATCTAACATTCACTTATATATTTCAGTGCTGTTAATTGCAATCACAATTTTGTGATACCATCACCACCACCAATTACCAAAATATTTTCATCATTCCACATAAGAACCCTGTACATTTTAAGCCTTAATTTCCCATTCTCTATCCTGACCTTCCCTGGTAACCTATAATCTGGTTTCTGACTCTATGAGTTTGCTTATTCTAAGTGTTTCAATCAGTGAGATCATACAATATTTGTCCTTTTCTGTCTGGCTTATTTCAATCCACAAGATATCTTCAAGATTCATCCATGTTGTTACATGTATCAGGACATCATTCTTTGTATCGCTGAATAATATTCCATTGTGTATGTATACCACGTTTTATTTATCTATTCATCAGTGGATGAATACTTGGGTTGCTTCCATCTTTTGGCAATTGTGAATAATGCCTCTATGAATATCTGGGTATACATACCTGTTTGAGTCCCTGCTTTCAAATCGTGCAGGTATATAGGGAGTATATGATAGGTCTATACTAAGCTTTCTGACTTGCCGGGTCATATGATAGGTCTATACTAAGCTTTCTGAGAAGCTGCCGAACAGTGTTCCATAGTGGCTGCACCAATTTGCATTGCCACCAGCAATGAGTGTTCCATTTCTCTGCATTCTCTCCAACACTTGCTACTTTCCTTCTTTTCAATAGCAACCATTCCAATGAGTGTGAAATGGTATCTTACTGTGATTTTGATTTGCATTTTTCTGATGGATAATGATGTTGAGCCTCTTTTCATATGCTTTCTGGCAATTTGTATATCTTTCTTGGAAAGATGTCTATTCAAGTCTTTTGTCCATTTTTTTAAAACTAATTGTCTTTTGTTGTTAAATTGAGGATTTCTTTATGTATTCTGAAAATTAATCCTTTATCAGATACATGATTTCCAAATATTTTCTCCCATTGTGAGGTTGCTTGCTACTTTCATGAAAAGGTCCTTTGAGGAGCAAAAGTTTATAATTTTAATTTATCTATTTTTTCTTTAGTTGCTTGTGCTTTGGGTATAAAGTTGATGAAACTACTGCTTAACACAAGGTCCTGAAGATGCTTCCCATCTTTTCTCCTAGGAATTTGATAGTTCTAGCTCTTATATTAAAGTCTTTGATCCATTTTGAGTTGATTTTTGTATATGGTGTGAGGGAATGATCCTCCTTTTATTTTTATTTTTATTTTTGAAAATGGAGATCCAATTTTCCCAGTACCATAGAATGAGTTAAGGACTATTCCCTTCTCTTCAATTTTTTTTTTTAAAGAGTTTGATCAGAATTAGAATTAAGCCTCCTTGGAATGTTTGGTAGAATTCTCCTGTGATGCCATCTTTGTTGGGAGGTTTTTGATTACTGATTCAGTCTCTTTACTAGTAATTGGCTTGTTGAGATCTTTTTTTTTTTCCCCTTGAGTCAATGTAGGTAGTTTGTGTATTTTTTAAGAATTTACCCATTTTATCTAGGTTATCTAATTTTTTGGCATACAGTTGTTCATGGCATTCTCTTATAGTCTATTCTTTTCTCTCTCTGTTCTGTCTTTTCAAGTTCAGGTGCTCAGTCCTCCAAGTCACTAATTTTGTCTTCCATCAATTCAAATCTGCTGTTGTATGCCTCTAATGTATTTTTAATCTCATCCATTGTGTCTTTCATTTCCATAAGCTTTGTTACTTTTCTTTGCGTGTTTTCAAATTGTTCTTTATGCTCATCCAATTACTTCTTAATATCCTTTACCTCTTTAGCTATATTTTGCTTCAACTCCTTGAATTGATTTAGGAGATTTATGTGATTATCTTTGATCAGTTGTCTTAAATCAAGTGTCTCATCAAGATTTATTTTTGCTTTGTTCCTTTTGCTGGGCCATCTCTTCCTGTTTCTTAGTATGGCTTATAATTTTTTTGCTAGGCCCTGAATATGTTGTGAATTTACTCTGATGGTCAATTTCTCTCTTGCCTAGTGGTTTAGTTTCACAGAGCTTGTTTGATTTAAGGTTAACTTATTCTAAGTCTTTAAAATTGCCCAGGTTAAGTTATCCAAATAAGGCCAGGGACTCACTAATGGGGTTCACATCTGTTCTAAGGGGACTGAGACAAGAGCGACTTGCCTTCACCAGGAGGCTTGCCTTCTCCAGGAGGTCCAGGGAGCCGAGCCAGGGGCCTCCCATGTGGTAAACCAGAGCCCCACTAAACGAGCTACTGCTGGTTCCCTACAATCTCTTTTTAATACCTTTAATATTGTGCTCTTGATCATCTTCTATTTAATGTTCTT
>PVKH010033988.1:0-11939 GCA_004027955.1 Chaetophractus vellerosus
TTAAATACCCCTAACGATACAATTTTAAAGTTTCTGCTCATGGGATGGCCCTGGGTGACCCAAGACCACTTTGGTCTATGAAATAAGACACCACTGCTACGGTTTTCCCACTAGCTCTCTGAACCTGCTTGTTCACTTAGGAAGTCAAGGTAGTAAACACACAAAACACTAAGCTCAGGTATGAATTTTTTAAAACACAATTCTGGAATGTTTATTATCTAGAAATTAAAACGTTTTCAGGAGTTGGTAGCATCAGGCATTTGGCATTAAAAATTGCTTCCTTTACATCTATAATTTCCGTTATGGCCATAGTGTTACTTAGAATCCCCTTACGTTGTTTAAAATACAGCCATAAAGAACCTAGAGGAATTTAAATGTTCCTTTTCTCCCCCCCTCCCCCTGCCACTCTCCCAGAATTGTATTTGTACTGTGATTCGGGTGCATCGGGTGCAGAGATATTACCAGTCTATAAAAAGATAAATCCTGTCCAAATGCAGGGAAGCCTTGTCCTCCATGCAAGCGTGTCTCTTTGAAAATGGGCCCCGGAGAAACTCCTGATTATCTTATAAGCCACCCAGCATGGGTGGGGAGGGAGTGGGGTGAATATGTAGGAGATGCAGAGCAGCGAAAGGGCAGTAAGATGAAACTTAGGGATTCTTATTTACTCAATTTAGTCTAGTGTCAGCATCAGCCCAGCCCCATCTAAGTTGTGGGTCCTCTCTAAAGAGGATTGTACTCTTGTGCCAATGTGTCCTACATTCTTTAAAGCTCAAAAGTTGTCTAATGTTCATTTAGCATGTATGAAACTTCTGGGGTTTTTTTTCCTAACAGATTGTCAAAATTTTAAACCTTTATACTCCCCTGAATGAATTTGAAGAACGGGTAACAGTGGCCTTTATACGAACGATACAGGTGAGTTTTAAGATATGAACCAAAATGGAATATTATTTGGTTGTTAAAAGGAGTGAAGTTCTAATGCAAGCTACAAGAATGAATGAAACTTGAAGACATGTTGAGTGAAATAAGTCAGTTACAAAAGGACAAATACTGTATGAGATCCCTGATAAGAAAGTAAGCCCAGAATATGCAAATTCATAAAATCAAAAACTAGAACACCAGGGACTGAATGGAGGTAGAGAATGAGGAGTTAATGCTTAATTGGTATGCAGTTTGTTTGGGGTGATGGAAAAGGGTTGGCAGTGGACGATGGTGATGGAGATATGACTTTGTGAATGTAATTATAACCACTAAACTGAAAGTGGAAAGAATGGGAAATTTTAGGTTGTGTATGTTACCAGAAAAAAAATCATAGAACTGTACAATACAAAGAATAAACTATAGTTAATAGTATAATGTTTCATTAATCATAACAAAGGTACCACACTAATGCAAAATGTTAATAGGGAAAACTGAGGGGAGAGGAAGTACATGGAACTCAGTACTTCATGATTTTCCTGTAAACCTACAACTGTTCTAATAATTTAAAAAGCTAAATACCTAGTCTAGAACTAATAAGGGAAATTAAAAGTTTAGATTTTAACCTTGCTTCTCTTTATTATTAAAATAACTGTTACATCATGTGCTAGAAGATCTTATCTAGGCTTTCTATTTAGCTAAGTATGAACTGTATCATCTGTGATGAACCTGTTACATACACACAGAGAGGACGGACTTTGATCATCTCTGCCTCTCAGATTGTAGAATAGTTCTTGTATCATTGCATTTGCCACTAGCATGTTACTAAACTATAGCACCATGGAATTAACAAAGTAAGCAAAATATCAATCCTAACCTCAAATGAAACTATGAAATATTCTTTTAAGAAAACAATCTGAGCTCTCAAATCTTGTCTCTAAGACTTATATTTGTCCTTAGGAATATGCTTGAAAGGAAACAAATTAGAGAAATGATTTAAATCTGACTTTACTTAAGATTAAGGGAATTTAACTTTTTAATGTAACTTTTAAATTTTACATTTTTACTTAAAGATGAGCTTCCAAAGTGGAGCCCTGGGTGATTTTAGCTGATGCCTAATCTTTAGCATCTGAGTGATGAAATCACATAGAGGTTACTCAGAAAAACAGTGAACATTTCTCCCATTGTTATATGTGAGGTATACCTTCAGGAAACATATTACTTTCTCAAACTTTTACAACCTCTTTAGCCAGTGAAGTGGTGCCAACAAGAGACAAAGATCAAAAGAAACGGGGGAAAGTGATCAGAAGAGGAGGAAGAGTCAGGAAAAGGGAATCCAAATGAAGGTTTATCAGAGACGGTAAAGAATCTTCAGAAAACATGGGGCTTTTGGCTAGGAGGTTATTCCCTTTGAGATACTCTGGGAATTTTATTCAGAACTCCTTATAGAATTTCAGTGTAGAGAGCCTGAAATTTAGAAAGGAGAGCACCCCAGGCCTGAAAAGTGTTATGGCAAAGAATAAGTTAACTTTAGTCTGGTTTATAAGGAGAGAATGGAGGCCGAAGGTCAAGGAAGGAGTGCCAAGTCAGACTAAAGGTTGTTCCCTTAAGGGCACTGGGGAAACGCAATGGGTTATTAAAGATACACCCCACAGAAAGAAGCAGGCAGAGACACATGGATATGTGGAAAGGGAGCGGAGCTGACTGAAATGACCCAGTTAGAGTCACAGAGTCAACTGCTAAAAGCAGAGGAAGAATTGATGACAGAAAAGAAGCCACTGGGAAATCTGACCTTGTACTATCTGGTTTTTATGGAAAGATGAGAATTTACACAAACCAAAGTACAAGTTTGCTAAGTCTTACTTGGTTTTAAATAACACTGGGACAAACATTAGAGAGCTAGTTATACATGTTTATAAGTCGATAGCACTGTTTACAAGAAAGAAATTTAGGCCAAAGGTCAAAGAATATGTGCCAAGTCAGACTGCAGGCTTGATTAATTTAGGACATAGGAAAATGTAATGGAGGTTAAGAGTTAGATATTATCTCTGAAAATATGTATAGTCAGATTCTGAACCTTCCTCGGTAACCAATTTGTGTCTGACAGACAATTCTATCAAAAAACAAAACAAAGTTTGTTTTTTTTTTTTACCAGTGATAGTGTTAAGTTCCACTTCTCCATATACAGTGTTCAAAGAAGATAGAAAACAATCATTCCAACCCCCATACTTGAACTCATATGTACTATATATGTAAGTTCCTTGTTTGAGCAAACCATTTGCTTGGACAGTGCAGGCAGTGTATATGCTGACCTTTAAAAATGTAAATTTGGGGGGGTGATTAGTCCCACCAAAGAATTCACAAGGGAATTCCTGTGAACTGACTGCCTTGTAAATTTTTAATAATGTAATATCTACACACGTTTGCTGTTGAATTATAATATAGGTAATATTTAACTTTGGTGTGTGTGTGGGGGGGGTCATTTTATACTCTCCCAAATCCTTTACAAATTCTTCAAACCCTTTAGTAGAGCCTACTGATAAACTGACTAATGTTCAGAAATAAAAAGGACTTTAAGTGCTTTGAAATGATGTTTTTCAGAGGCTCGTGTCACTTCGCATTTTGGGTGTTTTCATATGCTGTGGGATAGGCTTATAATAATGCAGCAAAGCTCAGAGCGAGCTGCGTGCACTTTCGAGACGCCAAAGATATTCTTTCACGGTCACACCCGAGCTCTCATATGGTATCTTCAATTAGTAAGGCTTATTGCATATTCCTCCCTAAACATCCTTGTCTCTTTTAAACTTCTTTCCCTATTATTTCAAGCTGCTTTTTCAAACTCTTCCACTTACTTTGAAGTTGTGTTTCATCTTTCAAAGAGCCAACCACAAGGATATTTTTTTTAATTGACACCTGGAAATTTAAACAGTGCTTTCCATTTCATTATCTGGGTAATGAAAAGATAGGCAACTCTAGGTTCTTCCTGCCACTGTAGAACTATCTCACAATCCTGCACTCTCACTGGTATCATTCTAAAATCCTATTTCCCAGAACTGTTCAAATGCTACCACATATTTACTGACCTCAGCCCCTGCTTCAAGGCTTAAGAAAAATCGAGGTGCTATGAATGTTAGACTAAGCCATAACACCCATCTACTGGATGAGTTTAGCAGAGTAATGTCCCTTGGTCTTCTCATCTCTGAAACAGAAAAGATGAAATCCCTATGAAGTTGCAACATATCAAATATTGCACTGTTTGAAGCAATAGTGCATCTTTCCCAACAAAGGAAAACAAAATCATTTCACACCTCAAGCTAGTATGGGTTGACCTATACGCTTGCAAAATGAGGATTTTTATTTTCCCTCTTGGTGGTACCCTCACAGTTAACCAGAATCTGAATGGTCTTTGTTAAAAGTACAGGAAAAGAAAAAAAAAAAGAAAGAAAGAAAGAAAGAAAGAAAAAGTATAGGGAGCAATGTGGCTCAAGTGGTTGAGCACCTGCTTCCCACATGGGAGGTCTACGGTTTGGCTCCTGGTGCCTCCTGAAAGGAAAACAAAACAAAAAAACAGACATACAAGGTCCCAGGTTCGATCCCTGGCCCCCAGTACTTTAAAAAAAAAAAAAAAAAGTACAGCTCCCACCTGGAATTCATGATTCAGGGGTTAATGGTCAATTCACAGGCAGGAGGAACAGAGATGATAAAGATATTAGTAATAATAGCAAACATAGCACTTCCCATGTGCCAGAGACTGTTCTGTGTACGTTGCATATGTTAATTTTGATCCTCACAACTTTATGGGGGGGGGCACTCGCCCCATCCCAATCTACCAGTGAGGAAACCGAGGCATAGAAAGGGTTCAGTGATTTGTCCAAGGTGATGCCAAGATTAGAGCCCAAGCCCTTAACCACTTCTCTGGGCTGCCTTTCCACATGATTTGCACCTGAAATGTGTTTTTTCTGTTCTCCTTTAGAGGAAGGGATTTTTAAAGAGTGCTAGGACTAGGAGAGCACTTACAATCACCTGACCTCCAAAAACCCTAAACCAGCGCTTCTCTCCCCACTGTGTCTTCAGGAGTAGGGCGATCATGATTTCCTGGTCCCGATTATCCTAACAGCAGTCTCTTCCTGATATGTGTCAATGCACTTCTGTGAAGTCACTTAAACTGGCTGTCTTTGGGCACAGTAAGCATTTGGCATGCTCTGATTCTTCCCACAGGCACAGCTGCAAGAGCGGAATGATCCTCAGCAACTGCTGTTAGACTCCAAGCACATGTTTCCCGTTTTGTTTCCATTTAATCCATCTTCTCTGACCATGGACTCAATCCACATCCCAGCATGTCTCAATCTGGAGTTCCTCAGTGAAGTCTGAAGATACACATTTCCAACCATGGCTCGATTCCCAGTGAGAGAAGAAGACAGCTACGGGAAAGTGAATTCAAGGATATGTTTGAATCGGGTAAAAGTATATGAAATTAAAGATTGAAGGCCAGTGCAGAGTGCTGAACTATACAGAATAAGCCACAACCATGTCATTATTTTTATACCTAGTGCTCAGAATAAAAACACTTGAAATATGGGATTTTTTTTTAAGTTTGATTTCCATCTAAAATCCACAGCATAATCCACAGCCTCTAAACCCATCCCCTTGGCCATATAAGAGTTTCCATTTCTATAAAATGGAAGCTGCCTAGTTTGGATGTTTGCATATAACTGGAGAATAAATTAATATGAAAAAATGCATAAGTCATATAAATTGCCTTCAGAGAGCTTTTAACAAATAATGGTACTAATAGCAGTGAGAGAGGTCATACACTGACATTTCCCCAGCTGGGCAGATCATAGGTGCAGATAAGTTTGTGATAAGATGTTTATTTTTGAGAACAAATCTACAGGCATGGGCATTCTGATAGTTCCCAAAGTTGTGGGTTTTTTTGTTTGTTTTGTTTTTTAATACCTGGTGATGCAGAGACAATGGTATAACTGACCTTTAAACCAAACATTTTGATACTAGTTTCTGAAGCAAAGTGCAAAGATCCAGTCCCTAATGTGCTCAAACCCTTTTGCTTATTAGTCTTGGGTTTATGGAGGAGTTATGCTTAAAATGCTGCTGTGCTAAACGTCCTTTTGTAAACAAAGTGGAAAGATGCTCTTTGTTTCCAGTGCTAGTCCATGGAATTACCAAGTCCAACAAAACTTTCATAAAAATCTGTATAAGCTAAATGTTAGAAAAGAACAAGTCTTGTTTTATTTACAGATATAAAAGCCAAACAGGTCAGTATGGAAGGTGATAATCCCTCAATGCCATTCAACCTCCAATAAGATCACCCCATGCCCACTAGTAATTCCAGGTAACTGAAATAGGAAAGAAAAGCGTACCGCATCTTAAGAATCAATTGACTGTTTGAAAACCTTAAAAATAATCAGTTCAGTGACTATGAGATTATTCAAAGGTTTTTTTAATTAAAAAATATTATTTTTCCCTTTTCAGGCTATTTTCAAATTTTTCATATAAAAACCATTGTAAATACCTCTGCTGTGAGATAAGGATTTTCAGAAAATTTTATACTCAGAAATAAAATCAAAACATAACACTTAGATATTTGTTTCTTTTTAGAGTTTTTTTTGGGTGTTTTTTTTTCCCCTCTGGACTCTTTTCAAAAGGATGTATTTAATTAGAAAAGCCTACATATTCTTTATACCCATTTTTTACTGCTTGTCCCCATATTTCTAGTAGATAATAGTATACTGTCCCCATGATGGGAACAGATGGTGTTTACAGATCATATAAAAGCAGACTTTACGTCACAGTCACATCAAGATAAGATCATGGATTCAAGTAGAACGCCCCTCTGCCAACACCTTCTCTTCCTCAGCCACCCAGTCAGGCCCTTGGAAACAACGTACCCCTGGCCCTAAGCATGCTTCTGTACTCAGCCCTTATATCTCAACTTCCTCAGTGATTTTCCTGAAGCACTGGGGCTAGGAGCAAGGCAGAGCACTGGCTGCTCATCCCGTCCAAACCAGGTGCCGTCAGCATTAGCCCTGGCTTCTGCCCGGCACCTGCACAGCTCTCTGCCTCTCCCTTCTCAGTTAGTTACGTAACCACCATGACATCACCTTGACCCTCACACTGACTTGTTTGGAAGGCCAGACTAAAACAGTTGGGTCTGTGGCTACCTCTTCTAAGTTGTCTAAGGTATGATTTGCTTTTTGATGCACTTTAGTTTAAAGCTGAGTCTCTTATGTAAGGACTGTCCTTAATCAAGATAACCAAAAAGGCCTTGTTCAATTGTTAAGGGGTTTTGATAAATGATTCCACAAATAAACAGATACAGTAAGCAAGTGCAATAGCTTACATTCTGTCTTACACCATCTTTTTGGGTCACTGTCTCTGCTGTCACGGGTTAATCACTAAGGTGCCAAGGATGCACAGAATATAAAGCTTGGCAATGAGAATAATTGGGGGGTGGGGTGGAGACTTTATTTATGAATTGTGTTCTATTTAGCCCAAGAAACTGCAGGTTTTGTTCTCTTCCACTGGAGCTAAACTTAATTTATATAATTTTAAGAATAGGCTTTTATAAACCACTAACAGTAAAGAAATATAGTAATCAGTTATTTAACATTTAGATCTGTCCTATTTAACAGTCGGAGGCTGAAAGAAGCATCTTTAGGGATACTTTAATCTTTAATTAGCATTTTCATTCTCAGCATTTTTAAAGTCAGTTCAACACAAACATTTTCAAACTTCATGAAATCAGTAATGATTTTTAATTTAAGTAATTTAATTCAGTATAAAGGTTTGAACTCTGCACTAGATACCTATTTTCATTTTTTACTATTTAAAATTTAGTTGACACTTTTCCCACTTTGTGTCTTCAGCTGTTAATAAGGTAACTGACTTAATTATTTCTCTGAAATAAGTGTTGCTGTGGGAAGGATCGTAATGGTCAATATAACATTATGGTGTTTTGATTTGTATTTTGAAACAAACAGAAGCATTTTATTTTATTTTTTTTAAGATTTATTTATTTTATTACATATCTCCCCTCTCCCCCGCTGTGGTGATACGCCGAGACCGGTCACCGTGCAGGCACGGCTTTCCCCGCTTGTGGGCGGCTTCTGCTTTCCATTCACAGCCGGCTCTGCTTCAGTTCGCGAGTCGCTGGCTGCGTTCCATTCGCGGGTGACCTGCCCTGCCCGTGGCAGCTTTGCCCTGTCCGTTGCAGCTTTTTGCCCTGCCCACGGCGGCTCTGGCCCGCCCATGGCGGCTTGCCCTTCTCAAGGCGGTCTGCCCGCTAGGAGAGGTCCCCGGGAACCGAACCCGGGGCCTCCCACGTGGTATACCGACGCCCTATCCGTTGGGCTATGCGACCAGCCCCCAGAAGCATTTTAAAGATTACTCAAGAATCAAATATTTACAGCTCAAACAATTTGTGTTTGAAGTATTATATAGGACCTATCTACTTACCTACAGTTATTGTTCCGTACATATCAGTTAATAGTTGTTGAAGCTGACAAGCACTTTCCCTACATGTGCTCTCCCTGTGCCGTCACGGCTGCAGTTGAGTTATGGAACCTGTAGGCTCACTTGGGAAGAAATTAGACCCAAAGGTAGGCAGGCAGGCCTTTTTTTTTTTTTTCCCCCTTTTCCCTTGGAGCATGTCAATAGGACTTGCTCCCCTTGAATTTCCTAGTACAAAATTTTAAGGCTTTTGTAAAACACAAAACAAAACCAGAAGCTTGGAAAAGTTTTGAAAAATAATAATGTTGCTAACATCAATTCATCATCAAATATTTACTTAGAGCCTTAATGCATTGATTATAGTAACAATAAATTAGGATCTATTTCTTTTGCATACAGTAATTTGTTTTCATACACTTAATCCTAAAGCACCCAGGGTATCGTAAATTAAAGCACTTGTGTAACACCCACATGACTAAATGGTTACTAAAACGTGACAGTATGGGGCAGGACCCTATAGTTTTTCATCCTAGAATGTTTCTCTACAGTCAGTTTCTCTTAATTTGTTGCATGAGCCAAATATCCATAAATCACTTTTTGTACACATTGGTGCCATAATTAGAGAATGTGGGAGGTGTAGGAAATTAGTTTAATGCCAGTGACAATAAAACATGACTTTTCATATTATAAAGGTCATTAGATAGTAAAGATCGTTTTTCAAAAAAGAAATTCTAATTCTAGTAAAAGTTATCAATGAGAAATAAAATTAAGCTACTTTCTAAAGTGACATATCAGAATAGTCCAGATTTGCATATAACATTTTACCACCAACTGATGTTTAGATGGACTGCCTCTCTGAAGGAGTTCACATATTCAGGGGTGAACCTAAAATTGTAGAATAAATACTGATAAAAATATTTTTCCATTTTGAACAAACCTGTAAACTATACCTTTGTTTATAGAAAAAATGCTTGTAATAATTACTGTAATATTCAGCTGTGATAAAAATTTGTGGAAATAAATGCTTTTGAATAAAGTGGTGTGCCAAATCTAACTGAAATTTAAAACTATAGCTACACTTTGGCTGAAAGTTTACTCTTAATGCTTTCTTGGGAAACTTCGTTCTGGGACCTATATTCATGCATGCATCATGACTCTTTAAAAAAAATGTATTACAAAAATACATACTTGTAAAAACATCAAACAAAATACAGAAATAAAAGTAAATACCCCACACCTAGTATACATACAACCACATCACCCCTCCCTTCCAATCCCATTCCCCAGAGGTTATCATTGTGAACGATTTAGTATCGATCCTTTCAGACCTTTTCCTTTGCATATACAGATGTAGATTAACACAAATATACACACATGGCTTTATCTTTTACAAAAATGGGATCACTATATGATTCTTCAATTTCTTCTAATATACAGAAAATTTCTAACACAAATCTGATTATATCACTCCTCTAGCTCATTTCCCATAATATAAAATTTGGTCAGCATCAAATGCAAAGTTCTTGATGATTTGCTTCCTGCCACCTTTCAGTCTCCTCTCTAGCCACTCCCACATTAAAGGACTGGAACATAAACCACCTTAAATCCTTTCTGGAACAAGGCAGCTACAAACAGAACATACTCTGCCATTTCTATACTTTGGCATCTTCATGTTATACTCTGCCTAGACTTTTCCATCTGACAAACTTCTAATTCTTCCATAATCGGCTTAAAAATTACCTCTAGAAAGACTTCCTAAACGCTTCAGACATGATCACACCTCTCGTTTCCCCTATACTTTATATCCAGCTTCTTAATTGCACTTATCTCACAGTACTATAATTTATTAACATGTTTAGAATTCTTCTCCCTCTCCCCCAGCTTGATGATGAGCTCTTTGGGTAAAAGGGATGTCTCTCTTTACTCTTGCATCCCAAGGGTCTGATAAGAGTACTTGTATGGAGCAGATGCTCCATAACATCTGTTAAGGATTTCATGATTCTAGAAACCCTGAGTACTATGCACAGCCCAAGCATGAAAAGAAACAGAAGACAGTTTTTTTCCCTAAGAAACTTACTATTTCCCTACTAATTCCCCTGGGGGGGGGGGGTTTATGGGGAGTCTCCCATCATGACCTTTAAACTAAGGGTCTGCAAATTACTGTCCATGGCCAAATCAGGCCCCACCTCCTTTTATATGGCCTGTAAACTAAGAATGACCTATATTTTTAAATGGTAGGAAAAAAAATACTTCAAGATGTGAAAATTATATGGAATTTAAATTTCAGTGTCCATGAGGTTTTACTGGAACACAGACATACCCATTTGTTTGCATATTGTCATGGCTGCTTTATTGCAGAGCTGATACTTTGCAACAGTGTATGTCTTGCAAAGCCTAAAATATTTTCTGGCCCTTTACAGAAGTTTGCTGATCCGATTTAAACTCTAAATTCTGGTCTTGTCACTGGCTAGCTGTGTAACCTTGGTGAAGTTATTTCACCTTTCTGGGCTTCAGTTTCTATGTTTGTATGATGGCCTCTTATTTAAGGAAGCAATATTGACTTAGACCTGGAGTCATTTCGGCTGTTTGCCCTGTCACATGAAATTTCCCTCCAGGATTGTGCAAGAGGATATGCCTTGGCTTTAGTGCCAGGACACAATGGTGCAGCTGGTGAGCAACTCTGCTCTTCCATTTCCTTCACTCCCCTCTTCCCCTTTTCACTTTTCTTCTCTCCCAAATGATTTATAAAGAGAAAACCTAGTATTTTACAGAATTATTGCAGTAGTTGAACTCATTATGGGGAGCCCTAGTTAATACATGATTGTTTTAAAAATTAGGTAAAGAAAATTCAGAAGACCTGCATCATACACGTTATTTTTAAAATGAAATTATTTTTTAAATTGCAACAGGTATTTGAAATAGGCCATATCAAAAGTAATTTTTTTCTCCCATTTATTAAGCTGGTTCTTCCTCAGGCTAGACTATGGATATGATCACACTGCAAGCAATTATTGGGAGAGAAGTAGCAAAGAAAACATTAGCAAAGATAATGGGGTGCAGGGGGAGCGGCGGGAGTGGTGCCAGAGTGGCACAGGCAGCCCCGGTGAGCGGCCCGCCAGTTGCGGGGGAAGTGGCAGGGGGGTGGCCCCACTGGACACTGGGGAGCAGTGTAGGCGACTCCGCTTATCCCTGGGAAAGAGCGAGGGAGTGGCGCACAGAGCGGCTGCGAGGGCGGTACTGCCCATCTCCGGGGAAACCGGGTAGGGTGGCAGTCGGGGGAGCAGGGGCGCAGCATGATTGCTCTGCAGGTGGCCCATGTGGGTGGCCCCAATCACAGGGAAAGGGCGGGAGAGCAGGGCGGAGCGGCGACCAGTCGTGGAGGAAGTGGCAGGGGAGCGGCCCACTAGGGTAGCCGGTCAGTAGCGGGGAAGTGGCGGGGAGCTGCCCAGCCAGGCTCGGGGGGCGCGGCGGGGTTAGCAGCATGGGCGAGCGGCGAGGTCGGCCTTGCCAGGCACGGTTGGGAAGCAGTGAGTGTAGTCTTGGCAGGTGCGGGGGAA
>PVKH010033990.1:0-11910 GCA_004027955.1 Chaetophractus vellerosus
GGAAGCACGACTGGGTGGCTTCCGATTGGTGGAGGCTGGCGTGTGACTAGGCAGGCTCTGATTGGTGAAAGCTGGTATGCCACCAGGCAGCCTCTGGAGGCAGATTTTATGCCCATATATGGCCAGGCAGCTTCTTCGGGCAGGGAGAGGCGGAGGTGTACTATGGGGGAAAGGGGAGGGGTGGAGAGAGGTGGAGCTGCACTGCAGTAAGGAGGGGAGGGGAAGGGGAGAGGCGGAGCCATGCCACTGTGGCTGTCAGTCATCAGCGTAACTTGAGAGGCTTCCGGCTGCTGCTCGGGCTGCTGTTCTACCCCATTAGGGACTGGGGGCTTTTAGGCTGCCCCAGTTCTTCCCACATGTAATAACATATATATATTCGCACAATAAAAAAGTTATTTTTTACTTACACATCAGCTTGCAAAGAAGCCTTTTGGTTTAATAACATAGCAAAATTTGTTTTAGAAATTGAGGGATTCCAAAAGATAAAAATCAATTGTGTATCCATCTTAAACAACTGATCAAGAATTTTCTATTTAAACCTTTACCCACTCTTCCAGAATGGCCTCTACTGAAAGTATTAACTAAAGTGCAGATGATTCTGGCTCCATGCTTAAAGGCACCATTTTTCTTCCTTTCTCTGCCCTTTGTCATAATATATATGTATATATATATATATATATATATGCACATTTATACATATATATGTAGATATTAGTCCTTTATATCAAGCCTCTCTTTAATCTCCTGCATTCATTTTTCCAAATATATGCTAGGACTGGTTATCTCTTTTATTCTTCTATTATTTTTCCAATCAGTATTTCACTTCTCAATTCAGATCCCTACTTTCATCATAATATTTTTGCTCCTATATTTCCTTTTTAATTCTGTATAGCCTGTATTCCCTGCTCCTTTATATTTTCTCAAGTAATCACCAGAGTTTTTTTTATATTAATTGTTTATTGATTTCTTAAATTTTTATGCAATATTTCTATATGAATACTCTTAAATTTATATATTTTTACAGGTGTGTTAAAACCTTTATGCATTAAAAAATCTCCAAAAATGCACATGCAGTGGTGAAATTATTAGGACAGGAAGCAAAGATGTGATGATAGTTGAACAGATGTTACAGATTTTCTCAGCTCACTCTTTTTTTTTTAAACTTTAAACAACAGGTAATTTTTTAAATTTAATTGTTTTTACATCAATGTTACAGATTAAGCAGTAAACACAAGATAATAGCTACAATAACAATAAATCCACTTTAGTCAGCAGTTAGATTCTCCCCTTATTTTTGTTCATTCGTTGATCTTGAGAGATTTGGGATGACAGCCTCCCTGACTGCTTCAGACTGAGAAGGAACCTAGATATTATGGGCAGAGGGAAGGAATTGTTTTGCTTGCAGTTGAAGCTACTCTGTGCTTTCAGGATGGGTTTGGCCCATCATAACTTTTCTTCAGGGTAGGACCAAAGAGCTGGAGAGTGGGAACTGCAATTTGTTTTACTATCAGTGAGTCATTTTGAAGCTAAATAATCACAAAAAATTCAAACACGTTTAAGAATTCATGAATGCTTAGGTAAATCTGCTAGATTAAGTGATCTAACAAAGGACTAATTTACATTGTTATTTTTGATGCATATAGCAATGTCCACATGAGATAAAACTCGATTGAATATGCAAAATAAAAAAACCTTCAACAATAAAATGAACCTTATTTTATTGTCAAATAAGAATATAGTGACTTATAGGTAGGTAGATAAATATGCAGCTAGATAAATGATGCTACAGATGATGGAATATATATAGATATGGATGCAGATTTAGATTTAGATATATACATATATATACATGAAAACATATGATCTTAATAAACATTTTTTTCTGGGTAGAGAAAATAGATCAATGGTAATATCAATGGGAACTGATAACCTTTGGAAACTGAGGAATATATAGTTCTTTGGGGAGGTTTCCACTTTTCTCTTCATTCAGTGGACTCAAAGGTTTGGACATTTATTTCCTTGTCATTTCATTTGTGGAAGATTATACAATAAGAAGATGAGTTGGTCAGGAAGCTCAGATTCAGTGTTGATGTATGAAATGGTGAAAATATTCTCTTCCATTAGCCAAATGATAGCCTTTATTTGAAAGTAAAGGATACTTTTGTTATAAACTTCATATGTATCACTGAGACACATATTAAAGCATAAAATAAAATGCAATAAAATATAATAATTTTGTGTTTTACTAGGAGTGCCATACTCAAAGCTTCTCAATCTAATGATATTGATGGCTGTTTTCATTTTTAGCTCTACATGGTATATCCATAGATCGTGGAGTTACTAACTTGATTGAGTGCAAAATAATGGAGCTTCACAGTTATATCTCACTTGCTCTGTCCATTATGACTCTACAAAACCAAAACTGGATTGACTGGATGGACAGGTGATGATTGCTGTCTGAGAAATTTTATCTTTAGGTATGCAAAATATGTTTGTGTCTTTCAAATGAAAACTTCAATCTTTAATATAGATCTAGATATGTGTATTCTTATGCATATACATAAGGACATAGATATACATAGAGATATGCATACAGGTAAAATATAATAAAGCCAACATTGAAATTAAGGGATAGAATTATAAATATCAGAACAATAAAATAGAAATGGTGATTGTATATAAGAAAGGAACCCACCCCCACCATACTCTGCCTCATCCTCCATAAGTTCACCTATGTTCATGGAAGCCTGAAAAGAACTTTTAACATCTTCAGTTTGGCTGCATGAAGAGATAAAATACACAGGGAAAGGGAAGTCGCAAAGTCGCACCAGCGTTTAAAAGACCTTGGCCTTTTTTACCTGGGTTCTGTTGCTAGAGCTGATATAATTCTATAGGAAATGATTTACTTTGCTGAGATTATTTTTAACCCACAAGATGAGGGGAATAATACTGTTCCCATTTGATGTCCAGTCTAGTTTTACAATTTTATGATGCTGAATCAAGTACATTTGGCCAATTTTGAGCAATTTGAACAAAATATCTTAATTTTATCTTACCTGAACATATCAGATGATTTTAGGAAAATAATTTGTATTTGCTTATATCTTTTTCTTATTATATCAATAAAATAATGTATCCAGCCCATTTATTTTTCAGGGAAGTGGTTTAACTGAAATTTGGTTGTATAAGAAAAGTCTTTGGATTGAAATATGCTTCTCATCAGCTGAAACTACAAAACAAATTAGTTCACAATGATATCTTGTTTTTTTTTCCCTTATTGGAATGCAAAAAATTTCAATATGGTGATGATACTGAAGGAGAATAATCTCATGTCATGCCAGGAAGAACCAGTGAGGGAATAGGAAAATGAACTGGGAACTTTTAGCTAAAATGTTTTAAGGTTAAATAACCTAATAGAAAAAATATCTTAATTTGCTTGCAACTAATACATGACCTATTTGATAAAAATGTCAAATGAGGGGCAGAATAATATATAGGGTGAGATTATACAAAATGCAAAAATTCTTGAAAAGGTGGCTTACTTTCATAACCAGCCTAGTGATAACTATCACCATTTACTCTTACCACAAAAAATCCAAATAAACAAATTTAAATGAATGGAAGGATTCATGAGGCATTAACACCAAATTGAGAAGTGCAAGTTAAATAAGTAAAATATATATATTTGATACATAATTATACAGACTTGATCTTTGTTGGTTACTAAGTATGATATTATTTAAATAAAAACAAATAGATGAAAAAAGGAAATCAATATATGTTTTGAAAGAGTTTTTATTTTCAATCTAGAGTTATTAACATTGGCTAATTTATCTGTCAATCTATATGTATATATATATATATAAGGTATATGAAAAAAATAATTCTCAGTAATGGGATTGCATACTTCATTGATAATTGAGTGGAGTGTAGCCATCATCATTTACACATAGTTGAGTATCATAAAAAAAGCACAAAACATGTTGCATTTTCAAATTAGGAGCTTTTATTGAAAGATGAACAGAGATCCAAATAGTTATAAAAGCAAAAGTAGCTGATTCCAGAATTAAATGTAGATATTGATACAAATTGAATAATTCTCTGAAATTCTGGGGTGCTAAATACTTTTGTGCAAATAACCCTAGCGTGGTCTTGGTTTTCCAATTACTGAGGTCAGGTGCTAATTTGCTAGGGAAGCAGTTCAGTAGACTCCAGAGAAGCCATATCCTCCATAGCAAGACGGGCGATAGCAGCCATATCCGTAGCCTCCATAGCCAGATGGGCGATAGTAGCCGTATCCGTAGCCTCCATAGCCTGATGGACGATAGCAGCCGTATCCGTAGCCTCCATAGCCTCCGTATCCACAGCCATAGCCCACTCTCCGGAAGCTGCCGCAGCCATAGTCACAGCCCAGGCCACCAAAGCCACCAAAACCGTAGCCTAGGCCTCTGTAGCAGTTGCCGTAGTAGCTCATGTTGTCAGGGCTGGAGAGTTGGTTTGCAGTTCAAGGCAAGATCCTGAGTGTGAATGCCCGCATGTGTATTGGGTTGCTTATATACCTGGTCAGATCATGTTATAAAACGCACGCCCATACTTTTATGTCATTCTATGTATTATGCTTACTTGACACAATCCTGGCATATAAAGAGGCCCTCACACCCATTAAAATGTTTGTGCTTGCTTTGTTGCGCAGTTAGGGCTCCCCTTAAACATATTGCTTCACTTTTATGAGAAGACATTGCCATATCTTCAAAGTCCGGACATACCAGACTGTAAGGAAAAACTTCAAACCCTAAGTTGAATGCTTCATACCAAGTATATTACATAAGGTTTATCTGACAGTATTGTGTTTTAAAATGATATATTGCTTTTCTCTCTGACTTTCCTTAGATTGCTATACTTCACTTACAATTAAATGAAAGAGATTGATTAAATTCAAGGCTCTACAATTTATCATATTCCTTTTTAATTTTAGCAATGCAGTTGTAGATTTACAGAAAAACCATGCAGATAGTTCAGAGTTCCCATATACCCCTCTCCTCAATACACTCTGTTTTCCCAATTATTAATTTTTTGCACTAGTGAGGTAGCATTTTTACAACTGGTGAAAGAATATTATTATTAATATAATTAATATAGTCATATTATAATTTTAGTCCATAATTTACATTGGGAGTCTCTCTTTGTGTTGTGTAGTTCTAGGATTTAAAAAAATGTTATTCTTGTAACATATTTACAACATAAAATATCCCTATCACATTTTACAAGCCATCTTATTCCTCATGGTAAGGTCTCTTTTCAAAGCTAAGGAAATCTTTGAAAGCCTGGAGGCATGAACTCAGATGCTGCAAACACCAGTAAGAAAAAAAAAAAAAAAAAAAAAAGTTGAAATAAAACCTTATTTTTAGACATTTTCCATCATAACCAATATCCTCTTTTTTTGGTTTTGTATTATAGCTTGGAAAATAAAAACCATTTTATTTTAAAACATAGTATAATAATGTTCAAATATGAAGGCCAAATCATAGTATTAAAGTCTAGATTTCATAAATAGCCTTAAACACTGTCAAAAGCTCTCTTTTCATATCCTGATTCCATTTCTGATTTGTTTTCCATCTAAAATAGTACCAAAAATACAAATTACATCTGCCTCTCTGGTCTTATATACTCCAGTTCCTCTCTTTATCTAAAGCATTTATTTGCCTTCTTATATTAAGTCTATTTTCAAATATCATCCATCTCAGTTCTTTCCAATTCCCATTAGAGTCTGAGATTATGTGACCTTGTGAAATATATAAAATTGCTCTTTGGCCTCCCATCCATTTTCATCCAATCCTTACTTAATTTCTTCCACATTTATCTTCCTTTTTACCGTAATATTTTTGCACTTGTATTTCCTTTGTCTTTTTTTGTTCTTTTGTTTTCCTAGTTAGGAAACACCTAACTAGTCACTACTAAGGTAGTTAATATTTATTCAGGTCTTAGGTATTAAAAAACATATGCTAACACTAAAACCTCTGTGAATTCAGGAAGAAGCATTGTTGAATGTCTTCAGGAACTCCAAAAGTGTGGGTACAATATTAGAAAACAGTTTCAGCAGAGTTACAACGACTATTTTCCAGTTCATTGGACTCACCCAGGAGAACTAACAAGGAGATGATGATGGACAACACCCATCCCAAGGAACAGAGAGTGTCTGCAACTATAAGCAAGATAGTTCCATCCATCTGCTCCATGGGCTCTAAGCCCCTTCTCAATTAGACGCAGAGTGAGCATCACCATCCCCAAATCCTCAAGATTGGGGATAGAACAATGGATGAAAGTAGACATTATCATTCTGGCAATGGAAGAACTCTTACCATGGATGTAAAGGCAGTGGCCACCAGAGGTCCTGAGGGGTGGGAGAGGGAAGAATGGGTGTAATATAGAAGAATTTTCGGGACTTGGAATTGTCCTTCATGACAATGCAGTGATGGATACAGCCCATTATATATTTTGTCATAACTTACAAAATTGTGCGGGACAAAGTGTAAACTATAATGTAAACTATAGTCCACGGTTAGTAGCAATGCTTCAATATGGGTTCATCAATTGTAACAAATGTACCACACTAATGAAAGATGTTGTTAATGTGGGAAAGTTAATTGGGAGGGGAGGCAGTAGGGCATATGGGAATCCCTTATATTTTTAATGTAACATTTATGTAATCTAAAGCTTCTTTTAAAAAATTATTTAAAAAAAGACAATGTTGGAGGAAAAAAATAATCAAGGCTGACCCAAAATCTTGTTAAATCCCAAGATTTGCTGTAACTTGAGACTTGAATATTTAATTTTTTATAAACTTTATGTGGTTTCAACTGAAATATTCCATTCTTATTGGATCTATAAGTAATTTTCAAATGATTCCATTTCCCAACTGAATTTGTTAACTATTCTCCAATGACTACCAATACTCAATAAATATGTGTTGAATGGCTGAATGAATTCTAATGTCCTTAAATTTAGTATCATGGCTCTCACGATGACATGGGTTACTTTTTGAGTCAAAATATCTGTCTTGCCTATCATTATTATTTCTTAGAAACAACCATCTTTCTAACTTTGAACATTTTGCCCATTGTCCTGGACTTTGAATAAATGTAATCATATGGTACAGCTGCTCCCCACCTTAATTCTTCTGTACAACATTGTCTGTGAGATACATTCTTGGTTCATTTAGCATTAGTTTGGTTGTTTTTGTTGCTGTAAGGTCATACATTGTACTAATATAACACAGTTTATTTACAATTCTACACTTATAAAACTAGATGAGTGGTTTCATTTTTTAACTATCAAGAATATATGCCTTTTTATACTTTTCATTTTGTGGAACTGGGTACTCATTTCCTTTTGGTATACATAGGATAGGAATTGCTAATTCATATGGTATTTATATGAATATATATATCCAGGCATACCTCATTTTATTGTGCTTTGCAGAGACTGAGATTTTTACAAGTTGAAGGTTTGTGACAACTCTGAGTTGAGCAAGTTTACTGGTGCCATTTTTCCAATAGTATGTACTCACTTCCTTTGTCTGCGTCACATTATATATTCTCACAATATTTCAAACTTTTGCATAGTAATTACTTATGCTATGGTGATCTATGATCAGTGATCTTTGATATTACTGTTGCAACATGAACGATGCCCATGTAAGACAAAGCACTTAATCGATGATAAATGTGTGTGTGCTCTGACTGCTCCATCAGCTGACTGTTCCCGGTCTCTCTTCCTCTTCTTGGGACTCTCTATTCCCTGAGACACAAAAATGTTGAAATTAGGCCAGTTAATAACCCTATAATGGCCTCTAACTGTTCAGTTGAAAGGGTTACATTTCTCTCACTTTAAATCATAAACTAGAAATGATTACGCTTAGCAGCTTAGGAAAGAAGATAGGTTGAAATCTGAGATAGGCTGAAAGCTAGGCCCCTTGCAGTAGTCAGCCAAGTCGTGATTGCAAAGGAAGGAAATTAAATGTGCTACTTCAGTGAATACACTAACGATAAGGAAGCAAAACAGCTTTATTGCTGATATGGAGAAAATTTTAGTGGTCTGGGTAGGAGATCAAACCAGGCACAACATTCTCTTTAGCCAAAGGCTAATCCAGAACAAAACCCTAATATTTTTCAATTCTATGACAGCTGAGAAAGTTGAGGAAGCTGCAGAAGAAAAGTTTGAAGCTAGCACAGGTTGGTTCATGAGGTTTAAGGAAAGAAACCATCGCCATAACATCAAAATGCAAAGTCAAACAGCAAGTGCTGATGTAGAAGCTATGGCAAGTTACCCAGAAGATCCAGCTAAGATAATTGATGAAGGTGGCTACACTAAACAATAAATTTTCAATGTAGACCAAACAACCTTTATTTGGAAGAAGGTACCGTCTAGGACTTTCATAGCTAGAGAGGAGAAGTCAATTCCTGGTTTCAAAGCTTGAAAGGACAGACTGACTCTCTTGTTATGAGCTAATACAACTGGTGATTTTAAGTTGAAGCAAATACTCATTTACCATTACAAAAATTCTGGGGCCCTAAAGAATTGTGCTAAATCTATTCTGCCTGTGCTTTGTAAATATAAGAACAAAGCCTAGATGACAGCACATCTGTTTACAACATGGCTTACTGAATATTTAAGTTCAAGTGTGAATAATATGATAATGCTACATTGTACTTGGCGTGCCAAACAATTTCTCCAAGCACTTATGCTGATTATTGTTCTTCTGTAAAAATGTTTCTACCTATTGAGAAAATATAAGAGTTGCTACTATACTATGTCATACTAAGTAAGAGAGATTTCCATTGGAGTTACAGACCTGTACCTCCTCTGAACTAGTTGATTTTAGCTGGCTAACAAATCTATTTTTAAAAAAATAAATAATTAATTAATTAATTTTAAAGAAAATTTAAATAGTAATTGCAGTAGTAGGGCATATTGTCAGGGTTGGTGAGTTTGGTTTGCTCTTCAAGGCAAATCTTGAAGGTGAATGTCAGATACAGGGATGCTTGCATAGCCTGGTTAGAGCATGAAGCAAAACACGCGAACCTGCCTTTGTGTCATTTTATTTATTACAACTAATTGATGTCACTCATTTATCCAGTGTCCCCTGAAACAGGGAGAGGCCCTCACACTCACTAAACTGCTTGACTTGCATTGTTGCCTAGTTAGTGTGTCCCTTAAAAGTTATTGCATCACTTTATGAGGAGGAATTGCTGTATCTGCAAAGTCAGGACACACCCAACCCTAAACTGAATTCTTCAAGCCAGGCGTATTACAAGAAACATATTCGATAGTATTGTGTTTTTAATTAAATATTCTTCATCTCTGGCTTTTCTTGGATTTATGTGCTTCATTTACAATTCAAATCAAACAAATGCATCAAATCTAAGGATCTACAATTTCTCACAGCCCTTTAAGTCATCTCCTTCCTTGGGGCAAAATTATTCCAGAAAAAAATGCATCTATTTTTTTTCTATAATTGTAGAACATTGACTATCATAATCAATATGCTATTTTTCCTCTGTACACTATCAAGAAAAATAAAAACAATTTTGATTTAACAGCATAAGATGAAATTGTTCAGATACTGAAGTCAAATGACAAAAATCAAAATTTTATCTCATAGCCAACCTTAAAAGATGACCAAAAGTTCTCTTTTTAAATTCTGACCTTCTTCTCTGACATGGGATCTATCCCAAGGTGCTTCCAAAAGTGCAGATGGCATCTATTTCCCCAATTTTACATTGATCATTTCCAGCCCTCCTCTCACACATATATCTGATGTCTTATACAATCTCTTTCAAAGTATCACCCAGCCTCTGTACCTCCCTTTATCCATTATGCTATGGTATCTAGGTGAATTTGTGAAATATGTAAAATCTCTTTGATATCATTAATTTTCATCTAGTCTATACTTGATTCTTTCCTCTTCCGTTCTCTTGTATCTTCACTTTTACCATATTATTTTAGCCTTTGTATTTCCTTTACCTATTCTATCCATTTTATTTGTTTATGTTTTTACCCTCAGGGTACAAGTCTCTACCAAAATATCACATCCTTATGAAGGTCTTAGAAGTACAGACATAGGGGAGAATTCCATGTGAAGGCAGAGGCAGAGATTGAAGTGCTGCAGCTGCAAGCTGAGGACCCCAAAGCTTGCTGGCAAACCATCAGAATCCTGGAAGAGGCAAGAGATCCTCTGCTAGACCTATCAGAGAGGGTGATCCTGCTAACACATCGATTTCAGACTTCTAGGTTCCAGAACTGTGAGACAGTAAATAACTATTGTTTAAAGCCACCTAGTTTGTGGGTACTTTGTTATGGCAGCCCTTGGATGCTAAGACAGTAATTTTCCATGTGTACTGTGCAGTATAAAAACAAAGGATTTGTTCAATGAAAAGAATTACTTCTAGTGTCCTTAAAGGTACGCCCCACGCCTCTCATGGACATGGTTACTTGTAGTGAACGATAAGGACTTAAAGGAGGAATAGGCTCCAATGGCTTTCTGGCTTTGAAGGAACATATAGCCATCATTTCATTTGCTTTGGTTCTTTTTGTTTGTTTGCTTTATTGTAAACTATATAGTCTCCTTCAAGAAGCATGCCCTAAACCCCAAAAAGTCTCTTTTGCCTCTTGCCATTCAGTATTGATCCTAAGAGACAACTGCCCTTTTAATTTTTAACACAAGCTTCAGTAGAACGTATCAATTAGTTTCCAACATGGTTGTTAAATTACAGTCCCAAAAGAGTAATTTGTGAGAGTTTTCTAGTTTCTCCACATCTTTGAAAACACTGGTCATTTTCAGACTCTAATTTTGACCATTCTTGTGAACATGTAATAATATCTGAGTGTTGTTTTAATTCATTTTTATAATCTAATGAGCAGTGATTTAGAGCACATTTATGTATGCTTATTGGACATTTATATATCTTCTTTTTAAGTTACCATTCAATTATTTTGTCCATTTTAAATGGGCTTGTAATATGGTATTATTGATTTATAAAAAGCTCTTTACAAACAAGGGTACAGGTGTTTTGTTATATTTATGCACAGAAAATTATAGAACATATTTTCTCCCAGTATTTGGTTTGTTTTATCTCTTGAAAATTGTGCCTCTATATGACCAGAAGTTCTTAATATAGGAAAACCCAATTTTTTAAGCTTTTCCTTTTATGTTTAATGCTTTTTCGTCCTCATTAAGAAATTTTTTACTACCTTACATCTTATTCTTTAATTCTTTAGTCTGCTCTCTTCAGAACTTGTTCCATTTGTATCGATTGTTCTAAAAAATTGACAGTTGATAATTTTAATATGTAAATCTCATTAAATCAACCTAAAGCTATAAAATCACAAATAAACCAAACAGTTTCAAAGGAGCTCACACTATGCCTACTTAACTTTGCCAGATCTTGTGTTAGTTGTAGAGCTGGTGACACTGATGAGAAGGTTGATGCATTTTCTCTAAGCTACATGACAGCTTCATCCTGGAAGGAAACATATTCTGGACCTGTTCTCTTAATCCCAGAACAAAACAATACAATCTAACAATTAAAGGTAAAATAATGTGATACAACTGCATTATACTAGTAGTCTTAAATGGTTTTTCCAAATAATTATATTGATTTTAGTTCTTCTTTAGTTACTTCAGACTGAGATGTTATTAACCAGTTAGGGAGTAAAATGTTTTCATGTGAAGTTCTGTTTAACTTAGTCAAACTAAATAGTATATTCCGGGGCTGGCTGTAGCCCAGTGGATAGGGCACCGGTACACCACATGGGAGGCCCCGGGTTCGGTTCCCGGGGACCTCTCCAAGCAGGCAGACCACCTGAGAAGGCAAAGCCGCCACGGGCAGGGCAAAGCCGCCACGGGCAGGG
>PVKH010033991.1:0-11934 GCA_004027955.1 Chaetophractus vellerosus
CCAGAAATTAGGCTGACTGGGGTCTGGAAGTTACCTGGGAGCATTTTCATCCCTTGTCCACAGTCAACTCCATTGCCCCCTCTCTGATCTGGCCATTCATTTATCAATTTGACCAACAGCTAAATTTAGCCACATGCCTTCCCCATTTCCCTCTCTCTCCCCCACTCTGGCCACAGTTTCACCCCTCCTCTTTGGATCCCCTCTCTGGCCTCCCCACTTTCATGACTGCCCCACTTCCACATCCAGCATTTTTTCTCAAAATGCAAATGTCACCCCATTATTTCCTGACACAAAACCCTTCAGTGCCTTGATCTGCACTTAGGAAAAATCCCAAGCCTTCCCATGAGGATGAAGTGGCCTGGCCCCCAGCAGACTCTCTGACCTCATTGGTCTTCCTCCTTCTCCATGGGGCTTTACCTCCCAGGCTTCCATGCCCTGTGGTCACTCTGTTCCTTCCCCTCAGTTACTTTGCCCACCTGGCCCCTGTACCTGGAGGGACCTCCCCCTTCCTGGCATCAAATTAGATGTTACCTCTTCTGACCACCATCCTCCAATCCTCCAATCTTTCAGTCTAAATTAGCTTCTCCTCATAAGAGATTTTCTCAAATCCATTTCCTTTCCTTCAGAGCACTTAGTGTGAGTTAATTTTACACAAAATTGTGGCTTTGCTTAAAAGACTCCTTGGGGAAAGAACATGGTTTGGCTCATGCAACCTGCAACCCTAGCTCCTAGAACAAGCCTGAAACATAGTGAGTGCTCAGTACAGACTTTTGAATGAATGGGTGAATGACAAATCCTTCCTGTTGCCTGGCTGGGCCCTGGAGCTGGAGCAATGAACAGGACCTGTCCTCAGCCCTTGAAATCCTTATGATCTCACAGGAAAACAGTATATAAACCAATAAAATGGGAGTCCAGCAACCTATGGCACAAGGAACTGGGAGGTGGAGGAACAAGGGAGGTGTGGATGTCCCTATGTTTGTCCATGAAGATTTCAGGAAGAATCTTAAACCTAATTGGGCTCTGGGGGGTGAATAAGAGTTTGCTTAGCATTGAAGGCATGGAAGGGCATTCCCAGTAGAGGGAACAGAATGTGCAAAGGCCAAGGTTGGTTGGGAGAATGGTGGGTTCAGTGAGGCTGGACTATAGCAGTGTATGCAAGTGTGGCCTCAACAGGGCCAGTTTGGCCAGCAGAGGCTAAGCTTAGAGGGAACTTGAATACAAGACTGAGGTGTGGAGAATCTATCTTTACTGTGATGGCAGAGGCAGGGTGGAGGTCTTAGGAGGGTTTTTTACTTCAAAGAGAATCAATCAGATAGCTTAAGAGAGATTGAAGGCAGGGAGGCTAAGGGGGAGGCCACTGTAGTACTCTGGAAGCATGTGATGATGGTGTGGACTTGGGGCTGTGGGATGAATGGGGGAGGGTCATATGGGAAGAAATAGATGCTGCAATTTTGATGGGTCCAGATGGTTCTTTCTTAGCTACAGTGGAAACCCACAACCACTTAGAAGTGATTAATTTAGTAGTTGTCACAGAGGCTGTTAATGCCCAGAACTCAGGTCAGGCAGAGGTGGGGGTAAAACCTGGTCTTGCTCTTCCCACTGTGTGACCCTGGGCAGGTCACTCAGGCCTCCTCACTCAGAATCTGGCTGGAAATGATGGAAGTGAACACAGCACAGTCCCCATCATCTCCAAGCAAACCCTGGTGGGGAGATACCCAAGGCCCAGCCAGATGGAAACAACAGGCAAAGCAGAATTGTCCTAAGAGAGAGACAGAGTCACAGCTTGGTTAGCAGGTTCTTCCAGGGAAGTCTCCCTGGATGAGGTGGCACAGCAGTTCTCTCTACCTCTTGCTCATTATGACTCTGTCTCTGTGTCTCCACCTGTCCCTGCTCTTCCCTGGCCCAACTCCCATACTTCAGACTCTCTGCCCTGATGGGAGGGGTGAGGGATGCACACCCTGCCTAGGTATGTGGCTGAGAACATTCAAGTAACCTCTTCCCTCCAAAGTCTCCCCTTCACTCCTGATGCCTACCCTCCATCCCCAACCACCATCCAGCCAGAGCAGCCAAGAATGAACAATGAGGAGGAAAAGCTGGAACTGAAGTCTAGTATAGGCCCTCCTGCAGGGGAGCAAGTTAGTGTTGATAAACTAGCCTGGGATGCAGCTGGAGCTTCTGCTTTCCTGATGGCTATGAGGACATCTGAGAAAAAAGGCTGCAGACAGCACAGAGGCTAGGAGGAGTGATGCTGAAGTGACCATGTCCCTGTTCATGTTTCACCCATTTGGACAAGGGGTTAAAATGAGAGTTTCCAGTTCAGACATAGCCTGCTCCCTGCCCCACCCTCATGCCCAGGTCATTGGCCTCTGGGACTGTGGCTCTTGAAACCACATCATCCTTGGAAAACTCAGACTAAGGAAGGAGCCCTGGGTTCTTCCACAGCCCCAGAGCCTTCCAGGCAACCTTGTGTGGTGGTGGCAAGGTCTACCAGGACAGTAGGGAAAGCATGTTTTCAAGGCTACAAAGCAAATGGATGATGACCAGTTCCTGTCAATGATTGTGCTTCTGAAGAAGACACTTAAAAAAATAATACTCATAATCAGAGATTGGGAACCTACTATGTGATAGGTGCATGCTAGGTACTTTACAGGGGGTGATTTCATCTCACCTTCACAACAGCTCCTTGGGGTATATGCCATGACTGAGGCTCAGAGAAAAAATACTCATCAAAGATATTGGGAGGTGTGTGCAGTTGAATCAATCTCAAAGCCCATCTCTAACCTCTGCACTTCTCTGCCTCAAAATGCATTTACAGATATGAAAAGAAACAATGATGGTGATGATAATGATATAGTAACATTCAGACATAGGACTTATTAGCATCTACCATGGGATTAGTAAATTTGGACTTAATAACCCTCCTCCTTCTGGGACAGAGCCAACTCCCTACCCCAGGACCTAGATCAACCACACCAGCCAAACACTGATTGAGTGCCTGCTGTGTTCCAGTTCTCTGTGCATTAACTCTTTCCTCTTAAAGGCCCTGTTGGAGAACCCAGAATGTGACCACTGGCAGAGACTTGGTGGTCCAAACCTCACCTCCAGTCTACTGAAGGGGAAACTGAGGCCCAAGAGGTAAGAAGAGATTTGATGATGTATCTCTGTAGTAGTGGCTGAGGATTCTGTGTTTTAAACCTACTCTGTCCCTCACCAGCTGGTTGACCTCGGGAATTGGCTTCACCACTCTGAGCCTGTTTCCCCAACTGTACAATCAATATATTCCAGATTGTGGGTGCAAAGCCTAAAACAGTGATCCAAGTTGGCAATGGAGAAATGACTGCGTCCATATTATCATCATCATCAGATCACTAGGACTAGACCACACTGATGACTTGCAGCCCCTCAAACACACCATGTTCTGTCCTACCTCAGGGCCTTTGCACATGCAGTTCCCACTGCCTGCAAGGCCCTTCCTCCCTCTGCTGTTACTCTTTCCTGACTGCCCCCTCCCTTTGTGATCTGCTTTCATTACAAACCCTCAAATTCCCCCGGTAGCAGTTACCCCAGGATAGTAAATTATTTTGAGGACTATTTTATTGAATACTGTGCCCACTGTACCCTGACCTCCAGCAGGGCAGAGACTGTGTGTTGTACTGCCTATGGTAGCACAGTCCCTAGCACAGTGAAGATACTCTGGAAACATTGATTGAATAATTGGGACAATGTAGATGCAGAAGATTCTCAGAGAAACAAGCTACCAAAGGGCATGGACCTTAAACTAATCCTTGGTGCTGGCTCAGAGAGGTTAATTGTCCAATCTGCCAGATTCTTCAGGGCCAACCTGGTTGTCTGGGCATGTTAATTAAGCCCTGCATAAGGTATGAACCCTGTTGGTGGATGGTAGATGAGATGGTGGAAGGGGAACCCATATATGCTAGGAAGACTCAAAGTGAATACATTTCCATCCCAGATCCCCCATGCCCTTGACCAAAGCACAGCCATACCCATGGCTTCCCTTCATCTTCAGAGAAGCCCCTGGAGCAGGCTGCTTTTTAGCACATGAAGAAAAGGGGAGGTGACAGGACAAAGGTCATGCTGCTGTCTGGTGATGGAGCTGGGAACCTGGGCTCCTGTGTCCCATCCTCTGTTTTGGGACCCTTCCTTCATGTTCTTCCAAGCACTTCCTGGTGGTTGAGCACAGCCCCAGATTATATAATCCCCACATGCTTCCCCACCTTCCCTGCCATCTCTGCAAGGAGCTTTGTTCTCCAGCCCAAGGAATTCTCTGGCTGAGTGTCCTGGACCCAGTTGCCTGCCATAACCCAACTAGATGCATGAAGTGACTAAGAATTAAAGAAGGGTCCTGCAGGACAGTTGCCACATGTGCACACATGCAAACACATACACACACTGCAAAGCCCTTGCAGAGGACACGTTGGTTCATGGCTCAATTCCTCTATTCCATGACTTATCACTAATTCACTCACACATCCATTTTCCATCCACATACACTTGATTAGTAACTGCTATGGGGCAGCATTGTTCTTGGGCCTGGGAGACAACAGTAACAGAAAGGATGCAACCCCTGCTCCGAGGAAGCCCCTCAATAATGGGAAGAGATGAGAGCACATGGACCACCAACCACATGATGTTTCAGTGGTGATGGCCATGAAGACAACTCAGACAGGACAATGGCAGACACTTGCAGACAGGAAACAAGTTGGACAGGATCAATTGCAGATCAGGCAGCAACTTCAGAGACATGTCAGAAAGGCCCATCAGAGGAGGGGACATGTCAGCTAAGGCCTGGAGGAAGTGGAGGACTCCACCTGCACAGAAGCCCAGGGAATAGTGTGCAATGAGTCAGTGACCCTCCAAGCTCTAACCTAGTGCCATTATTAGCAGTTGTCATGTACTTTCCAAAGTATCCTAGGATGGATGAGGCCTGTGGTCACCTTTGTTAGTAGAGTTAAATGAGATCAAATGCATGTTATGCTTAACTCTGGCCTACTTCAATGGGTACTAAGCAATGAAAGTTGTCATTGCCATTATCATCACACACTGATGACCATTATTCTGATCACCCAGAGCTTCCCATTCACCTCCTCTTATGAACTTTCAGAAAACTTCAACCAGGTGCTTTGGGGGCCACCCCTCCCAGGGAACACTGGCTGAGGAAGGTCCATGGACATCACTTCTCCACCCCATCAGTCTTCATAGATCAGCAGGTGTCTATGACTGGACTTGACCTCTCCTGCTGATGCACAGTCATGTCAGGCACCTGGTGATGGTCTAATAATTTATATTACTTGTCCCAGATGTGCAATGTGCAATGCCTGCTCTGGTGATAAAATGTTTAGCTAAATTTGTTTGAACATCCCTTGACAAGTAGCTTTTTTTTCCCTTTAGGTCAACAGGAAAACCTGATTTTTTTTCTGAGGACACTTCCTGAGCGTGCTGGCTGGGTGCTGGAACACCTCGTGCTCCCTCAAGACAGGACCTGACATTTTCCAGAACTGGGTTCTGGTGTGTTTTCCCTGGGGGCAGACAAGGCTTAGGATCAAAGGTGTTTGCAGAATGCATACGGCATATCCACCGGAAGACAAGCGTTCTCCTTGGAGCTTGGAGCAGTTTACCTCAGCAACTCTCTTGCCATCTCATGGTCTGTAAATCACATAAGTAGTTTACAATCTGACTCCCATTCCTCCTGCCCCTTGCCACCTATCCCACAGGGACCTTGGTCTGTTTTGTTCCTGGTGTATCTCAAGCTCCTGGAACAGTGCCTGGAACAGAGTATGCCCTCGGTAAACAAATTCACCCTTAATGATAAAAGCATGCCTGGGCTGAGGGCCCACTCTGTGCTGAGCCTGTACAGGCTCACATTTTTTACTACTATTTTTAAAAAGATACTTAGATTACATAAATGTTACACAAAAGATATAGGGATTCCCATATGCCCCACTCCCCACACCTCCCACAACCTCCCACATGAACATCTTTCATTATTGTGGCACATTCATTGCAATTGATAAATACATCTTGGGGCTTTGCCATTAAGCATGGACCATAGTTCACATTGTAGTCTATACTTTCACACACACAGTTCTGTATGTTGTGTGATGATATAAAATGGCCTATATCTGTCATTGCAATGTAACTCAGGATGATTTCCAAGTCCTGAAACAGCCCCTGTATTACAACTATTTTTCCTGTGTTCTGACCCCAGATCCTCCAGTGGCCATTGGATACACATCAATTTTGTAATTTCTTCCTTTTCTAGAATCACATTATGTCTATAGTAGAATAGTATTAAGTCCACACTAGTTCATAGTTCTTTCCCCAATCCCAAGGATTCTGGGATAGTTACATCCACTCCACCTCTAATTTAGAGGGGGCTTATATCCTATGGGGAAGATGGATGGGACAATGAAGGAGTTCAATTAGAAGCCTTGGCTTGTAACAGAAAGCAAGCAGCTTTGATATGTATGGGACAGGCATCTTTAAGTCTCAAGAAACTAATATAAGATATAGTAAAAGCAAGGTGGAGAAGCATTCTGTGCTTCTAGGAGGGTTTCTGGTATATGTCAGCTAATGAATAAAAAGGTCTAATACATGCAGGAATTAAGGAGAACTGAGCAATTAACCCTAAAGATTTGCTAACTTTTATAACATGTAACTATTCACAAATCTATTAACTTTGCACACGTGCACACGTATTTTCTTTGTTCTAAAGCTAAAGAAAAACTACAATGTGTTTGGTGGGGGCACTCTTCTTCCCTTTGGGTGGAGGGACCCCTGACCCTGCCTATTTTTGTCTTTCTTTCTAATTATTTTCATCCATGGCACCATTTTCATGGACCCAGTTTCTGAACATCAACATTTGGCACCCATTGTGGGGCCGTGAAAATGCAACTTTTCTTTTGACAGTGCACAGTGGACCAAGGAGCTCCTGATGAGTGGTTTTCAAAAAAAAAAGGTATTTTCATCCTTGGGAAACATCAGGGTAATAGGGAATCAGCAGTTGAATTCTGAAGAATACTCTCGAGAGTTGAAAATGTTATTAAAAGTTATCTGTGGGGGCCAGCAATATAGCCCAGTGGATAGGGCACTGGTATACCACATGGGAGGCCCTGGGTTCAGTTCCTGGGTCCTCTCCTAGTGGGCAGACCACCTTGAGAAGGGCAAGCCAGCATGGGCAGGCAGAGCTGCTGTGGGCAGGGCAAAAAAAGCTGCCACAGACAGGGCAAAGCCGCCACAGGCAGGGCAGGTAGCCCGTGAATGGAATGCACCCAGCCACCCATAAACTGA
This sequence comes from Chaetophractus vellerosus, assembly GCA_004027955.1. Taxonomy (NCBI): domain Eukaryota; kingdom Metazoa; phylum Chordata; class Mammalia; order Cingulata; family Chlamyphoridae; genus Chaetophractus; species Chaetophractus vellerosus. The sequence continues at coordinate 7,309 of PVKH010033991.1, forward strand.
AGCAGAGCTGGCCGTGAATGGAAGCAGAAGCCACCCACAAGTGGGGCAAAGCCACCTGCATGGTGACCGGTCTGGGTGCATCACCGCAATGGAGGAAGACAAAGCAGACAGAGAGGAACACAAGAATGGTCACACAGCAAGAGCAAGCAGAAAGGGGGGGGGGGATGTAATAAAAAAAATCTTTTAAAAAATTATGTGTGCAACTATTAAATCCTTGGTTTTGAGGAATTTTTCTCTCTTGTACAGAAATGTTATTGTTTTCAGCCATGAGGGTGGAATATTTTAAATCTGAAACAATGGGAATTAGACATGAAAGCTTTAATAAGGGCTTATCAAAAGGGAGAGATAATTCCCTTGCATGTGTGGTCTTTGTGTAGCCTTATTTCTGTTGCTCTTGAACCATTACCATCAGATGAAAATGAGGATAATAAACAGGATGCTGCTATTGTTGGACTGATGGCAGAACAAACTGATTATGATGTTAATGAAAATGTATATGACAAAATTCATGAACAGCCAAAAACAGATAAACTCATGTCTGGTGAAAAGGAAGCAAAGAAACAGGGAGTTTATATGAAAAAGACAAAAGCCAGAGAGGTAAGAGCTTTAATAGTTAGGACCAAGGAGATAGCAACAAGAGAGGGTGTGTGGGTGAGAGGAAGGCACTGGCTGGAAAACTGCCTGGAAGATGGGTGTTGATTGGAATACCCTTCTTCTGCCTAACAGTTGTGGAGCAGGATATCCTGATGGTTTTAAAGGTTGGGTAGAAGAAATAGAGTAGAGAGAATTTCACCTTCCTCTCTCCTTCTGGGGGCACCAGGAAGAAAACTGAGCTCTAACCCAGATTCTATCCATTATTTGATTCCTTGCATATGTTTGGGCAATGGATGATGTGGAAATGGACATGGTCTTTGCATTGCTGAATTTGAACCCTTCCTACCTATATGACTGACACACATGTTATGGGCTCAGTTCTGACTTTCTGAATGGATAAGCCATCCCATTTCAATACTGATAATAAACTATCAAAATCTTGAGGATGCTGATGGAGAAACCAGCAAAAAGTGACAATGTCTATATTCTACCATGACCAAAGATCAATATTCTAAAACCTCATTGTGTTTCTGATTCATCAAAAAGGCAGATCATTTACAATTCAGTAATAAAGTCCAGGTTGGAAGGTACAGTGGAGTTTGAGGTAAAGAGCCGTACGGCTCACTTGGGCCCAGGGCCTATAGATGATCCTCATTCTGGATTAGTACAGAGGGCAATAATCATGATTCAATGTAATGTTACAGGCACTGAAGTATGATTCAGTTTGCCACCTTTGATTGAGACCTCAGAAGATCTTGAGTGATAATCACTGGGTCATCCTAAAAGATGGGGTCTTTCAACAAAATCTGAGCAAAAATGTATGCCCCTTTGCCTGCTAAGTCACTGTGAAAAGCTGTGAAGGTTGGCAAGATGGTTTCAGACAACTCCAGCAGCTTTACCAGTCCAGTCACAAATTCTGTGCAGTAAGAGCTCTTCCCAGGTTCTAGAAATTACTGAGACAGGGATTTCTCCATGGACAGCTGGGCCACCTAAGGCCACTGCAGCAGACTCAGGCTCACTCTGTCTAATGTGGCTATGCCCAGGCCAAATTATGAGAACGAACTGTGGAACTCAACTCTCTCTAGGTCTGAAGACTGGCTGCCCAATTTCTTAAAGTTTCTTCTGCAAAATACACAAATTGTGCTGAATCAGAATAAGAAGTCAGTGGGCCCACAGGGTGTATGGTCCAGAGAAGGTCTGAAAAAGTGGCATGGTAGCACCAGCAGCCCCAGCAACATCATATTTAGGGACTGAATTTTTAAAATATTTATCCAGTATCTTATGGCTTAAAGAAACAGTGAAAGCAACCAGTAAAATTTGAAATAAGTGGAAAAACCCATCCTTACATAAACTAAAAGGAATCTGGAGTGCTGATGCATAAATTAGTGGTAAAAATTGAAATAGAAGTGCTTACGCATTCCTTTGGAATGTAGAATGGGGCAGGCATTGTGGAAGACTGGCAGTTCCTCAGTAAGTTAGATATAGAGCTGCCATATGATCTTGCAAGCCCACTCCTAGATATATACTCAGAATAAATGAAAACATGGCCAAAAACAGACATTTGCACACCATTGTTCATAGTGGCATTATTCACAAGAGCGAAAAGATGAAAACAACCAAGGTGTCCATCAACTGATCAATGGATAAACAAAATGTGCTATATACATACAATGGAATAGTATTCAGCTGTGAGAAGGAGTAATGTTCTGATGCATGTGACAACGAAACTTGAGGACAATGTGTTGAGTGAAATAAACCAGACACACAAAAGGGCATGTAGTGCAATTTCTCACTAATATGAACTAATTAAAATGAGTAAAGTCGTGGAGTTAAAATCTAGAGTATAAAATACCAGGAAATAGAATGAGAGTTTAAAAAGAAGAGTTTATGCTTCATGTCCATAGAATTTTTTTTATTAGAGATGTTGTGAGCTTACAAAACAATCATGCATAATGTGCAGTATTTCCCTACATCAGCCCTCCACCAACACCTTGCATTGTTGTGGCACATTTGCTACAAAGTATGAAAGAACATATCAAAATATTACTAGTAACCATGGTCCGTAGATCATATTTTATAATGCCTACAGAATTTTTAATAAGGTGGATTTTACAAGTTTGCAAGTGGACAGAGAAGATGGTAAAACATTATTGTGAGTATAATTAGCAGCACTGATTTATGAATGTGATTGTGGTTGAAAGGGGAATGTTAGGGCCATCTATGCCAATAGAAGGAATGCTAGAGGATAAACTTGAGACTTATAACACACTGAACTCAGTTGTGTATGCTGAATGTGGTTAATAGTACAAATACAAGAATTTCTTCCATGAGCTAGAACAAATTTGTGTCACTATTAGGTATGAGGGGTATGGGACTTTTTTCTTTTTTGAATAATGAAAATGTCCTAAAATTGACTGTGGTGATGAATGCACAACTCTGAGATTTTACTGAGAGCCACTGATTTTACACATTGGTTGGATTGCATTGTGTGTAAATATAATCCTTAAAAATGCCAGAGTTAAAAAATATCGAATTATTTTCTTTGAATAAAGAATAATTTTCTCTACTTAAAAAAAATTGGGCATAACATAAGGGTGTATTTCTGAAACTAAATTTAATTCCATTGGTGTACATTAGGCAAGAAAAAGAAATAAAAATTATCTAAATTGGAAAGGATGAAGTCGAACTTCACTATGTGCAGATGACATATTCCTATATATAGGAAGTCCCCAAGAATCTACAACAAAGCTACTAGAGCAAATAAATTCAACAAAATGGTGGGGTACAAGATCAACACACAAAAACTAGTATTGTTACTACACACTTGTAAGAACAATGTGAGGATGAAGTTGAGAAAACTTCTATTTACAATAGCAACTAAAAGAATCAAATATGTAGGGAAAAATTAAGAAAATATAGAGAGGATTTATACATGGAAAACTACAAAACCTTGATAAAAGAAATCATAAAAAATCTAAATAAATGGATAAATATTCCAGGCTTGTGGATTGGAAGACTAAATATGGTCAAGTTGACAATTCTAACCAAAATGATTTACAGATTCAATGCATCCTCAATAAAATTTCAACAGCCTTCATTGCAGAAATGTAAAAACAAATCATCAAATTTATTTGAAATAGCCAAAAATTGAATAGCCAAAAATGTTTGAAAAAGAAGAATGAAGATGGAGGACTCACACTTTAAAATTTATTACCAAGATACCATGGTCAAAACAGCATGTTACAGGCAGAAGGATAGATATGAATCAACTTTTGCATTGACAACCTGAAAAATCTTTGAAGATATGTTTGCAAATATATATTTTTATGAGCCAGTACTGACTATACAGCAACATTAATTAAAATACCTATGCTTTTAACTCTGTTAAAGTTGTGACTTTGCACTAAATAAAAGCATATGGTCTGTGTAAAAACAAAATCTCATTTATTCTCCTATATAAATACACTTCCCATGCAGCTGCCTTTACTGAGGCCCTCGTCTAGTCTCCCATATCCCAATGAAATCTCATGTCTCTTTCCCCAACTTACAGTATGGCTCACTTTCAGGGTAGCATAGACCTCAGCTTCCAGAGGAGGCTTCTTCAATCCTCTACTGGGCTGGACTAGCCTCTTAGTCTGATCTGATGTCAGCTATTCTGAGGCTGCTTCTATCCAGTTCCTACTGTGGCTGTTACTTTTTTTGCAGGGGGGCAGATTTCTGCAACATTACAATGGATGGAGTAGGGGGTCTTAAATGGTAGGTGAATTACAGTAGCCAGAATGGAGATCTTCATAGAATGGTGTGCATTCCCTAGCCCAAAACCAGGTTCTGCCCAAGTCACTGTGCCTGATGGTGGGTCATTAAGCACTCCCCCCTCTGTACTAGAGATTGTGCTGCTGTCAGTTTCTTTGGCCAACACTTCTGCTTCTGTAGCTGCCCCAGCTCTTGCCTCAATTTGTTAGATCCTGTTTTTGTTCTTCCAGCTTATACAGTAGTTGTTGACAGATTTCTTCCTTTTCTTTTAATTTCTTC